>SZWC01001356.1:53031-77374 GCA_023375785.1 Penium margaritaceum
GTAGGTGGTGTGAGAAAAAAGGGAGAGAGAAGAGAAGGGAGGGAGAGAGGACTGAGGGAGGGAAAGGAGAGGGAGAGAAGTAGAGAGAGAAAGGAGAGAAGAGAGAGAGAAAGAGAGAGAGAGAGAGAGAGAGGGAGAGAGGGAAGTGAGAGGGGAGTGAGAGATAGAGCGAGGGGGAGATAGAGGGAGAGAGAGAGAGAGAGGGGGAGGGAGAGAGGTGAGAGGGGAGAGAGAGAGAATGGAGAGAAAGATAGAGAGAGGAGTGGACGGTGAGGGTCGGATGGGGTCGGGAGTTAGCCGCGGGGCCAACTGTCCCTCTCAAATGCTGTGAGGGGAGCGTGAGCTCTCGAGAGTTGTGAGGGGAGAGCTCTCGAGGGCTGTGAGGGGGATCGAGGCACAAGACTTGGTCGCAAAAGGTGGATAGAGGCAGATAACGAAGAGTTTTTTTAGAACAGAATTAGTGGAACGGGAGCGAGGACCGACCCCTACCGGGTCAGCCTCGCCTAGCAGGTGACGTCAGCCCACTCGAGCATGTCGCGTGGTGCAACATGCTCGAGTAAGGGCATCTAGATGCCCATGCAAGCGGCGAGAGGGAGGCTTTCACTCCCTCTCGCGGGGGGGGGCGAAAGGCCCCCTCCTTTGGCGCGAGTGCACCACCAGGTTAGTGCGCAGGTGAGAGGACATGCGCTGGCCCCCAAGAGCTAGAATTACGAGGGACACAGACGCAAGAGTCAAGTGATAAGGCAAACCCGGCTAGGTCTAAGCTAGACCTTCTAGCACAAGTAGCAACAAGCGTTTGCTACTTTAACAATAGATATAGATATAGATATAGATATAGATATAGATGTTAAAGTAGCAAANAAGAGAGAGAGAGAGAGAGAGAGAGAGAGAGAGGGAGGGAGAGAGGTGAGAGGGGAGAGAGAGAGAATGGAGAGAAAGATAGAGAGAGAGAAAGAGAGAGAGAGGGAGGTAAGAGGGGGGTGGGAGAGAGAGAGAGATAAAGAGAAGGAGAGAAAAAGAGAAAAAGGGGGAGAATGGGAGAAAGGGAGAGAGAGGTGAGGAGGGGGGTGAGAGAAAGAGGGAGGTGAAGTGGGAGGGAGAGAGAGAGAGAGAGGTAGAGAGATAGAGAGAGAGGGAGAGAGAGGTAAGAGGGATGAGAGAGTGAGAGAAAGGGAGAGTGAGGTGGAGCGAGGGGGGTGGGAGAGAGAGAGAGAGAGAGGGAGAAGTGGGAGTTAAAGAGACAGAGAGAGAGATAGAGTGAGAGAAAGGGAGAGAGATAGAGGGAGGGAGAAAGAAGAGTGGGGAGGGAGAGAGAGAGAGAGAGGGAAGGAGAGAGGTGAGATGTGTAAGAGAGAAGAGATGGAGAGGGAGAGAGGTGGAGAGAGAAAGAGAGAGAGAGAGCTGGAGAGAATGAGAGAAAGGGAAAGGAGAGGGAGAGGAGGGAGAGAGAGAGAGGGATAGAGAGAGAGAGAGAGGAAGGGAGGGAGGGAGAGAGAAGTGAAGAGGGGGTGAGAGGGAGAGAGAGAGGGAGGTGAAGGGGGAGGGAGAGAGAGAGAGTGAGGGACAGAGAGATAGACAGAGAGAGAGAGAGAGAGAGAAAGAGGTAAGTGGGGGGTGAGAGAGATAGAGATAAAGAGAGAGAGAGAGAGAGACAGAGAGAGACAGAGAGAGACAGAGAGAGACAGAGAGAGACAGAGAGAGACAGAGAGAAACAGAGAGGGACAGAGAGAGACAGAGAGAGAGAGAGAGAAAGGGAGAGAGAGAAGTGAGAGAGAAGTGAGAGATAGAGCGAGGGGGAGATAGAGGGAGAGAGAGAGAGAGAGAAGGAGACAGAGGGAGAGAGAGGAGAGAGAGAGTTAGAGGGGGGAGAGAGGGGAGGAGAGAGAGAGGGAGAGAGAGGGTGAGATAGAGGGAGAGGGAGGAAGGGAGCACAAGGAGAGAGGAGAGAAGGAAGAGAGGGAGAAGGGGAGGAGGGAGAGAGAGGAAGAGAGGGCGGAGAGGGAGGGGGGGGACAGAGACAGAGGAGGCGGAGCAGGGAGCGAGCAGAGAAGAGAGAAGAGAAGAAGAGCAGAGAGAGGGGGGGAGGGAGGAGGACAGAGAAGAGAGGGGAGAGAGGAGAGGAAAGAGAAGGTAGCAGAACGAAAGGCCGGGACGAAACCCAGCGGGGGGGGAGGTCCTAGTGCGCAAAACAACAGGGCCACAAGGCCTAGAAGGGCCAATAGGCCTCTTGGGGGTAGACGGCCCCGGGCTCAACGAGCCAGACAGAAAAGCAAGAGCGGGGAGGGGGGGGGGGCGGCCAAAGGCCACAGGCACGTGAGCCAGAGTGCAGAGAACAGAGTCTCAGAGTTTTAGAGGGAGAGCTAAGCGGCCTAGAGCCGGAGGGCCAGAGCCACAGCTATTGGAGCCTAGACAGCCTAGGAGTACTAAGGCCTTGCGACGGAGAAGCGGAGTTTAGGCCCGGCGGCCAGAGGAGCCGAGAAGCGGAGTCGAGGCCCGGCGGTCAAAGGAGAGAGACGGAGACCGGGGCTGGGCACCAGAGGCGAGGAACAGGCAAGCCAGATCCAGAGGGACGGTGGGGAGCGAACCTGCACGAGAGAGAAGAAAACGATGGAGGGAGTGAGAGAACAGAAAAAAGGAGCAGCAGGAGGGAAAATAGGGAATGTGGGAAAGAAACGACCAGATACGGGGGGAGGGAGCACAAAGTGGAGCAACATGGGGGGGGTTGGAACGACGAAAGAGCCCCGAGAGGGGCGGACCTGATGGAGAAGGATGCGGCCGACCACAGCAGCACCGGGACGGGAGGGCCCGCGGGGGCGGGATGACGGCGAGCAGCGGCGGAAGCGGGAGGAAGCCACAGGCCCGTTCACAGGCTTGATGCCATGTTGAACTGGACTCAGTGAGGGGGTGAGAGAGACGATGGAGGAGAGAGTGGACGGTGAGGGTCGGATGGGGTCGGGAGCTAGCCGCGGGGCCAACTGTCCCTCTCAAATGCTGTGAGGGGAGTGCGTGCTCTCGAGAGTTGTGAGGGGAGAGCTCTCGAGGGCTGTGAGGGGGATCGAGGCACAAGACTTGGTCGCAAAAGGTGGATAGAGGCAGATAACGAAGAGTTTTCTTGGAACAGAATGAGTGGAACGGGAGCGAGGACCGACCCCTACCGGGTCGGCCTCGCCTAGCAGGTGACGTCAGCCCACTCGAGCATGTCGCGTGGTGCAACATGCTCGAGTAAGGGCATCTAGATGCCCGTGCAAGCGGCGAGAGGGAGGCTTTCGCTCCCTCTCGCGGGGGGGGCGAAAGGCCCCCTCCTTTGGCGCGAGTGCACCACCAGGTTAGTGCGCAGGTGAGAGGACGTGCGCTGGCCCCCAACAGCTAGAATTACGAGGGACACAGACGCAAGAGTCAAGTGGTAAGGCAAACCCGGCTAGGTCTAAGCTAGACCTTCTAGCACAAGTAGCAACAAGCGTTTGCTACTTTAACAAAAACGTCACTGTTTTTGTCCCACGCGTGATGACTGGCCCACGTGAACGAAGACACCATTGTCAGCTGAACCCGGTTTTGTCCGCCATAAAAAACTACGGGGAGCTTCATATGATCTCTACAATGTTTTGAGAATTCCGTAGACATTATTTTTGAATATTTTCCTATTCATATAAAATGGGAAGACCGATATTTTTCCAAACATACCACCAGATCGCGCTTGGAGGATCCCAGGCAGAACAAAAAAAAACACTTGACATGTCAGAATTATGCTCATTTTCCATGGATCCTCAAGTTGGGAGATTCTATGCCAAGCGATTTCAATTAGATTTAAACGGTGTGAATTTTTGGGGTGGAACCGGAGTGTGTGGTCAAGTGGACCATGGGTTTTGACGCAAAATGTAAGACCTCTAGTTAAGATATTTCGAAAAGCAGTGGTCCTGGTTTTTTTATTTGTTCCATTACGAAGCAAAGAAAGGAGGAAAACCGACAGTTTTCCGTGTCCTGAATGGAGTTCACATGGAAATGTTTCAATGCCAGAAATGTTACACTATCGTTGCCTAAATGTTTGTGGACCAACCTCAAGGTATGGGGTATTTTGCGAGAAAACAAAAGGACTGACCTTTCAAAGCTACGGCATGGCTCAACAGGGGTCGTACATGTGCTAAACAAGTTTGTTTGCGCAAGAGAGCCATTACAACACCGTGTTTTAAATACACATCGAGATGAACTCTCAATTTAGAAAAAATAACAAAAATAGAGTACGTGACGTGGCCTCTCGACAACTCACCTACTCGTCGTAAAAATGCAAAATATGCAGATAGCACGAAACAAGTGCCGATTGCACGGTTACACGGGCGTCGACAACTTCATCGACGTAAGTGTGGATTGCACTACGGGCAATGGCACAAGTGCTACTTGTATAAAATACTCGGTGTTAAACACACCACTTAAAAAGTGCCAGTGGCACCTTCATCACGGATGTCAGCAGCATCCAGGATGCTAGTACCGAACACACTACATATGGTGAACAGAGGTATGACCAAAACAAATGCTGATTGCGTATCCACGTGGGTGTCGATTGCACCAAGAATGTTGGGTAAGCCATTTGCGAATGGATTTTGACAAAACAAGGATGGTAGTGCCAACCGCTCTCAACACACACACGCGAAGGTGGAAATCCACGCATGATGGTCGATTGACAAGTGCAGGTTGTACCTAGAATATGACCGACATGAAAAATGCAATCGTAGCATTCACGTGAGTGTCGAACGCACGATTACCATGACGTTGACTGCATGGCGGATGAGTGTGCAGGTTGAATCGCTGATACGAGTGCTGAATACACCGTTGTCGTAAATGTCGATTGTCGATTGCATTGACGAAAGTTGCAGGTTGGACTTTTGTCATGGGTGTTAATGCACCACTGATGCGAGTGCCAAACGCATTATGGCCATGAGCTGTGATTGGACTAGCTATGCTAGTGTTGATGGTGCAACACATGTTATAGTTTTCTGATTGCAACAATAATATGGGTGCCGATCGCATCCCGTTGGATCAAGTAGCAAGAACTAGCCAACTTTGCCTCGTCAAACTGGCTTGCGATAGACCACCGGACAAAGGCATACCCTACTGCACTTGGATTTCGATTTTTTAAAATCTACAATTTATGGCATCTTGATTTTCGAGCATGGTTTTTTGGATAGAAGTGATTTAGGTGGTACTTTTTAAATCGTTGAACGAAGAAAGCGTATCCTTAAAATGGCGATGGCCGGTCCCAAACACCGTTGAGGTACGGTGTTCGAGGCCGCATTAGTCTGACGCGGCTAGCCTGACGCAGCCAGCCGAGTCAGACTGACAAAGCTGACGCGCGAACATGGTCCAAGCCGCATACCGCGTCTTCGACGTGGACGTGAACCGCCGTCCACAGTTTTGTTTGGGATGTTTTTTCGACGTTTAACCATATTTCACTTGCCGAGGACCGAATGTAATTTATTAGGTTATACTTTTGCAATTCGACTAATAACAAATTCGTTGAAGAAAATTATCGTGAGAGTTATATATAATCGAAATCGAAGTGTAGCAGGGTACGATATATGCGTGTAGTGATTCCATGGGCAAGTGCGTCAAGTGTGTTATTTGAAGCGCCAAAAACACGTGTCTGGCATTTGCAAGACATCGACGAAGTCGAGGATGGTCATACTGTCGAATCCTTCAAATGGAGAAACGAAGGGCATGGCTAGAAACAATCATCGACGAATATGGTGATCAGATGTATGCCCAAGACGGAGTAACAAAATTAGAGCGATCTCGGTCGCCACCGACGGTGACGACCATTGGAAATCAAAAGCTCGCCCTGCCGGTAGCAGTATGGGAAGGTATTTCCGAAAGAAGTACGAACCAAATGTCAACGAAAAGATCACGTGCGACGAGGACGAATTCCTCAAATTAGGACCATGCTAAAGGTGGACGAACTACCCCGTGTCCATAATGGAACGTGCTACAAAAGCCCAGTCAGTTGAGCATCAATCTCATAATATGCACGGCTTGCATGATTGCAATGGATAAGCGTGCATGACCAAGTACTAGAGAGAACCCATGTTTCAATGGATCATGGTATGCGATTCATGCCCTTGTTCTTTAGCCACATGAAGTTGGGTACTCAACATGCGTAAAAAAAACGTCCGAAACATGCATAAAAACCTTATAGACTATCTGTTGGTGTGTCGATCACGACATCAAGTTATGGATAAGTTGGATGGACAAATGACCACAACGGTTTCGAGACGTTTGAAAAAGCTTACAGTATCAGCTGCTATTTTGGATAAGAACGGCGACACCATTTCACCAAATAAGTGGTCTGGTAAATACAGGACGTGTTCTATGATTGTTGCACTTTCCATTATGTTACAATGTTCAAAAGCACATGCAATTGTTTCATGACTAAGTCCGTGTCGTGACTATATCATGAGGTGTGAAATGGACCTGGTTTGTTAGCACACCGAGTTCAACCCTCGAGGATTGCCATCACGCCGCCTGTACACAATGTGTACTGGATGCATCAGTACCTTTGGAGGTTCTCTGCATCATCAATCGTGGCCGATGCAAACATCGGTCCGTGATGGAACGTCTCAAGGATGATACTCTTGGACAAATTCTCATTGGCGAAACCATTGACACCCTCTCACCCGGCAAGTGATGGATACAAACGACACCCGATGGGTACTCGGGGTACCCGACCAGTACCAACGATAAAAGGGTATATGAGTGTACTCACAACCTTGTTCATAAGACAATGATTGTTATCAATGGGGGTTTTAAACACATCAGAGACGGACGAGACTCTTTGATGGGTCCTCCATGATTTAAGACGCCGCGGTGTGGTGGTCGAAGATTGCAAGAGTCAACTTTGGTGCATGACAAGGTTGACCGAATGTCAAGAGTGAAAAAAATGTAAGGCAACACCTTCAGACTGTTATCACTCGGCGAGTGAACATGTCATGGACAATGATAGAAAAAAGGACGTGAAACGATGTTGATGATATAAATTCATGCATAATCCAGTGATAATCCGTTTCAGAGAAAACGAGCAACACTCAAATTTCTACTAATGGTGCTCCAGAGGACTATGACGATCTCATGGATTTCTACACACCAACTACAACCTGGTTGGGATCACGTCAAGGTTTATGTTTTACGCTCAAATCTTATGACCATGGAGATGATCTACAAGTCGATAGCTCTAAGCTAACAGTGTGTTAGCACCTACATCTCGGTGGTCCGACCACATAACAATTCATAAGCAACATTGAGTCAAAAGAATGACCAGTGTGTCATACCTAAATGTTGATATGAGGAATCTTTAAGATGGACCTTGAAAAACGATATTTCTTATCAGATTCTTTCGATGTTTGGAGAAATGTCTCAAAGTTCAGGACATCGTGACACGGTACACTAGTCATGTTTGTCACGCTTTTCAAACATCACCTGGATGGATTCCGATCATACCAAAGGCATGGTATAGTACGGGCTATCCAATTTGCTGGAACAAGACCAATCTGCAAGAGATATCATAGCAATTACAATGTAAACGAACCACACTTTGATGACTCGGAAGGTCATGGTAAAGTGAATGACCTCCCTTGGCTCTGGAGATGGTTCCATTGAAGTACATTGCCGAGTGCAAGTAGAACATATTTTGGATGTTGTCGCGGTGGTATTCACAACGGTGGTTGTTTATTGGGTGTCTTCAACGAGGGCAATCCCCTCTACGAGAGCCTCTGGTGAGGCATGTGGAAAACAGTTTGTTGAGTGCAAGTACCGAACGTACACAACGAAAGACAGTGAAGCATTACGGATTGTTGCAATTTGACAACCACAATCCATTGACAGGTTCCCAAAGAGCACCTTTGGAAGGAATTGAATCAACACAAATAATTTAGGGACTAGTCGTTCCAGGATCACCGGATGTGATTTCGATGTGTTCGATCACAATCACATGGAATTGACACCCGAAAGGTGTTCTTTCAACTTGTATTATAATGATTTTGATTATGATACACCGGCTTGGTGAACACCATACGATGAACACTTTGTTCGTGGACACAATCCACTATTGTTGAGACCTGTTATCTCAACTAACCTAGTTAAAACAGTGTGTTTTTGACAGGGATGTGAGCGACAGCCTACGGCATCCATTCCATATGAAATGAGGGGATGATGGTTGAGACCAAGATCATCTAGGTCGGAGCATTGATGTGTCTAGTGATGGAATGTGATTGAAATTCTGCATGCCAGATGATCGATGCCGCCTCCTTCAAATATGAGTGCAATCTTTGAAAGGAAAAATAAGTCTTCTCAACAACTGTGTCCTAGGGCCCTGGTTCCTTCCAACCCTAAGATAAAGCTAGCATGCGAGTTGCATGGGCTTAGTGGAGCTTGATCGAGTTCAACCAACCAAACTACAGGTGCTGAAAGAGGTAAAGTGGACCTAGGCGTGGTCATGAACACATGGTATCAATCCTAGAGGATTGATGTCCAGATACTGGGTTGAACGTAGTAAAAATATTGCAAGGAGGTACCACCTTGGCAACAAGGTGGTACCTCCCTTGTCCATGTCCACCTTGTGTGGACCTGGACAATTTTCCCTCGGACGCTCCTTGCAAAAAGGGAGAAGGCGTCACACCATTTTGTTGAACGCGCACCACACGAAATGTGGGAAACAATACTGTATGTACCCTCTTCCAAACTAGCAGGACATTTGTTGACAATGTACGCCCAATAGGCATCAACCATGCCGCCAATACACGCGTGTGATCGGTCTTCGGTGAAGACCCATCAACACGCGTGAAGAACGTATAGGGATTGGACGCGTCTCATCTTGGTAAAAGCCAAGGGATCATGCGACCAACATTGGATGCTGTACGCAGATGACCAAAATCAGAAAAACAAGTGCGTGGTTGATTGTGTGTGAACGTGAGGTAATCGTGTTACGAATGACAAGAGTTCACACGTGTAATCTTGTTTGCGTTTCTTGTTCCATGGTTTGCATCATGAAGTACGTAATGGTCAAACCTCCATGAGCAAAGACGAACACGGACTCTTCGAAGGAAAGGAGGAGGAATGTAGCATACGAGCCATCTTTATGATTAAAAATGGAGTTGAAGTATAGTTTCCGGGTTTCGGGAGCTCGAGACTGGTCTCTGGATGATTGGAGGTCCGAAAGATAATATCGGGCTAGGGTCTAGTTCGACCCTAGCCCAGATTTGGTCCATATACTGGACTTGTCCGGTGATCTTTAATTTTGATTTTTAATGTTTTCTTCCTTCGTTGACTTTGAACCATTATGTCGATCAACGAGCTTCGAGGAACACATGAATAAATCAAGCCGGGAATCGTCGAATTTAAGGTGCGAGGGTCTAAATAAATTTATAGGTTCCTTGGTCATACCTTGTAAATAGAACAAAGCAGTGCCCTGTTCGAGCTCTTCGCTTGACGCAGTCGAGCGACAAGTTCGCAAGTCACAAAATCCCCAAATCGGCACGCGTCACCTACATGTGCATGTGACATGCGCAGATTCGGCACGTGACTGGGGGCGCATTCGGCGGTACTACCGAACGCGCCCTGTCACGTGCCAAATCTGCGCGTACGACAGTGCGTGACAGTGCTCGCCAGACGCTCGCTCGGAGGCAATCGTCGAATTTAAGGAACAGATAGAAATTACACCCGCCCTTTGGTCAAATTTAAGGATCACACCTCATCTGAATTCGACGAATTAGGAATACACAAATAATTACAAAGTCAAAAACCAGGTCAAAATTATGGAATATGTAATTCTAAAAAACCTGGACGTCGAATTTAAAAATCACCAGGATATAACAAGAGGAATGTTGCGATGGAAGATCCATCGCGTCACTCCTCTCCTCTACTTGGCTGTTGGGATCCTGTTCCCACGTGGATGTGCCACGTGGAACGATAAGGTTTTAGGTTGCATGTTTACAAAATAGCCTTATGACGACTATGTCCGTCTGTGGCTGATTCTTCTCGTCCAAAATGGCCGAGGCAACCATTCGCCCATCCTCCTTGGACTCACTATTCGGATGGCCTACGTTTTGGTTCCAAAATTTGTCGCAAAACGGACCACGTCTGTTACATGTTTCTAGAGAGATTTCGGTACAGGCGTCATAGAAATCATACAATTTTTTTTACGGTCCCTGCAATTGGACCAGGTGATCCAGCGGTTGCCATATTTTCTGTAGGACGGAGTTGTTATACGTCCATCGTTGCGGTCGATTTGTACGCGATGTCCATAGTCGAAACCGACATGACGGCGATGCCCATATTTTTCGCTTTTCGAGCGAAAATGGGCACGGCTATAATACATTTCATGTATTTAACACATTCGACATGGATTTTGATTTCGAGGACGAAGTCGAACTTCGCCCGTCATCGCGAGCTCACGGGAAGGGTTTCGCGGCAAAACCTCCCTGCGAGCTCGCGATGACTCTGCCAAACTCCCCATTCAAACTAGGGGGTTTGTCGAAGGTTTGGGGTGGTTTGCAGGATGCGGCGCACGCTGGGCATCTACCGGGCCCCGCTACCATGGGGCCCGGCAGATGCCCGGGCAAGTAAAAAAACACAACCCAAACCCCCCAGTGTAACTAGGGGGTTTGTCGGATATTGGGCGGGAGAGGGGGGTTGCGAGATGCGGCGCACCCTGTTGCAAGATTTGGAGTTCGCAGTTGCGACCTCCAAAACTCGCAACACCGTAACTTCTGGCATCGGTGAGGCCGGTGTCAGAAATTGCCGATTTTGCTCTCGAGTTCGGCGACTGCCGACCTCGAGAGCGAAGTCGAATTTTGTTTTCTGACGGACATTCAAAAACATGGGCACCGCTGTCATGTCGTTTTCGACTATGGACAGCGGCGATATATGGACCGAAACCATGGACATCGGATTGTTTTGAACCTTTTTCCGTATTCACGTGATAAACAAAACAAGAGACATCCCATGAGAAACGTGATACAATAATATGTAGAACATGAAACAGAGGGAACAAATGCTCCGGTGCCCATGGTTCCGGACGATAGATCCGCGGTGTCCATAGTCAAAAACGAACCGACGGCGGTGTCCCCAGTCGGAAACGAAGTGAGGGCGGTGTCCATAGTCGAAACCGAGATGACACCGATGCCCATGATTTTAATGGAGCGAGCGAAAACGGAATAATACGACAATTGTGCCCACTATTCGCTCGAAGTATTCAGTCCTCTTGGACGTGCATGTCCTAAACAGACCTCACATGTTGACAGCCTGTCTTGGCAGACTATGGTTCGTTTTGTTGTGTTCCGTTCTGCGGCAAGGTATTCGTACAAACTCGAGCCATGCATGTGGACCGATTCCGTCACGCTGTAGTAGACGTTTGTGCGTCGCTTGGAAGAGGTCATTTTTATCGCCAATGAATGCTCGCCGAATGGACGCGGCCACCGACAATGACATATTGTCCACGGTGGAATTTTCCGACGCCGCGCGCACCTTCAATGGATGTCGGCGACATGTGCCGACGTCCACGTAGGGTCACGCGAACAGGTTCATCAAGTGAACCGCTTTTTCTACCAGTTCGCAATATGAACGGGTATGAAAACGTGTATTGAAGGTGCTTTCCCATCACTACAATGCGTTCAGCTTACATCCACTGGCGAACTTTGGTTTTCACACTCGTTCGACATGGACAACGACGTCCGTCACATCAAGGATGGGGTACGCCCGTAGCGGACCCTGTTGCGGCTCATCGGGCATGGGTCGCATTGAAGGATCGGTGGGACCGCAATGTATCACGCAACCGAGAGTTGGGTCATGAAGAACCATCATGGGCCCTTGCTCCTGTCACTCCTGAACGGATGGCATGGAACCTGGGAGTACCCATGCCGAGTACTAGGCCGCCCTACTGTCACGAGCCATGGGAGCCATGGCTTTGGAGCGAGCCACCGAGTCCGTAGAGGGCACGCGAGTACTATCTCATTGACAACTATGGACATGATAATATTAATTTTGTATAAATAGTGGGCACCCGAGTATTATTTCTTCGACATTGACAGTCATGCGATTGTTGTTTGAGTGACACGTGTGGGCATGCTAGCATTATGTTTCTGACAAGTATGGACATTCGAGCATTATTTCACGAAGTATGTACACGTGCTTCATTTCAATCTCTCATTGATTTTTGTTGACATGGAAATTGGACTTCATTTACTGGAAAGTGTTGAGAAGAACACATGCACACAACCTCCCAGCAGTGAACTCCAACACATTTTCAGTGCCAGAAATGCACCATCCCAACTAACACCCTACTAAACACTAGTCTAAGGCAGCGGTGTAATCCGTCGCCACTTGTGATCTGGCCTGCACCTCCCTTGTCCAGAGTGGTCTTCTGTAAGCTTTACAAATGACACACACGGGTAGGAGTAAGTTATACTAACATGCGAAATGAAACACGAGGTAGAGGAACATGCAATGGAACACACTTAGCGGGAAAATGCGGGGAAAAACTTACCACGTGCCAAATGAACGGTTTATGCTGTCCACCTCAGCATAGAAGGCCATCCACAACTCTTCACGTTCCTCAGCATCGTCCTGGTTGACTCGTTCATCATCACTGGAGAGTGAAACGGGGTCAACCACCTCCTGCCCCCCCCTCCCCCTCATCGTACTCCTCCTCCGTTTCTCCCCCCTCCTATCCACCATCCCCGCCCTCCTCTTGCTCCTCCTCCTCCCCCCTCCTCTTCCTCCTCCTCTGCCTCCTCTTCAGCAAGGGGGCATCAACTACCTCGTCCCCGGAGTACCCCATGGCGTCCATGTTTGACCTGCATGACGCTCTCATGCGGCACTCTGCGTCTAGCTCTGCCACGCATGCTACGGCCTTCTGCTCTAGTGTCGGTGTCTCCAAGTTTTGGGCATGCCTTCCGGACATGGCCCATCTTCCTACAGCGCGCACATATGCACCTCTTCTTGACGATGGCGTACAGGTCAAGCCTCACCGTGGCAGGACGCCCGCGCCCGCGACGTGGTCCAGGTTGCAGCCACTTTGGTACCGCCGGCTTCACAAGTCTCACCTTTGGCAATGGGAATGGAATGTTGTAGGTCCTCTTGTAGCCGAGGGTGAGGTACCCAAAGTCCACATAGGCCACAGGATTGTGAGCATTCGCCAACAGAAGACTGCACGCATGCGGGCATTGCACCCCGTACTCACGCCAACGGCCGTACGAGCACTCCCTCGTGTTGATGCTGACGTCTCGTGGGTGCCGTTCGCGCGCACTGCAGTGCCGCTCGTCCATGGTCCGGCCTCGTCCCCGTCCAAATCCGAATTGTACTCACGGCTGCAGTCGCAATTGCTCTTGACCTTCAGGTATAGTGCAGGCGCGACGCTGTCATCGCCGTCATGTGCCATCTGGCGACAGATGTGCCACAGTAGCTGCACAAACACGTGAAGGTTCACGAAACAAAAGTAGGGTTACATCTTCATAAACTCCACGAGCTTGCCGTAGAGGGACTCCATGGCGTTACTCGTGGTGTGCCCTCCACGAGGCACTGGGCAGTAAAGTCAGCTCCACCGCTCCTTGGGGATGCCGGGCTCGCCATTTCCACCCAGCAAATAATCCACAGCCCTTGGAGCTAGACGGCGCATCTCGGCCACGCAGGCATCCCAATCCTCCTGCGTTGTCACCTGTGCGAGATTCCAAAACAAAGAGCCCGGCTGGCCCTGGGAGCGGGACTGCACGGTGCGCATCAGGTGCCAGGTGCGGTACGTGCGTATTGCACCCGGTAGTTTGGACTCCACGGCGTTGGCCAATCCTTTCTCACGATCTGAGATCACACATGTTCCTTCCTGTGCGGTAGACGGGTAGGCTGCTGCCACCAGCTCGCAGAATCTGGTCCAGCTGCGCTCGTCCTCACATGAAACGAGAGCGTAGGCCGCGAGCATGGCGTTGTCAGTGGCGAAGAACTGCATGAGCAGGAGCACCTGCTTGTGTCCATTCTTCGGGTGCATACCATCCATGACGATCACTCGTCGCTTGTACTCAAAACCTCTGCAGCACGCACCGGGTGTGACAAAAACCCGGTCGAACGCGCCGGCGTCCGGGTCCTTCTCAGCCTTCGCGATGGCCAGCGGGTCAACCTTCAAGAGTTGCATAAAAAGGCACGTAATTATACACCAACTTAAAAGAGAACGGTGCGGCAAAAAAGACATGAAAACGACAAAGAAAACACACGAACGTACCTCGGCCACGTATCCATGAAACATGCTCCATGACTCGGACTTCTTGCCGTACATGTTCTCCAAGCACGCCTTCTTTGCGCGGTACAATAGGGTGTAGGGTACCTTGGTATTACTGACCTTCGTTAGGACAGCCTGCAACGCCTTTGCTGAAGCCGACGGGTCCTTGGCGAGGGTGCTTTGTATGTGTCGGACCACCCACTGCGTGGAATGCACTAGGTTGTCCCGGGAGACTGCTGGGTCACGGAGGTGGCCGTCGGTGAACGACATGATGTTGAAAGCACCAGACTTATTGCTGTACGCCGCACGTACGACCCACGAGAACTTCTTGTTGACAAACTGCTTGCACCGCGCCATAAAACGCGTTGGGTCGCTCTTGAGCCACCTGAGAGACATGCGGTTTAGCACCGCATACTCGTCCACGGTAGCCTTGCATGTTGCCATAGTCTCAAAGGATGAGCCACCCGGGAAGTCCACCTCGGCCTTCCGCTTCTTTCTGGTTGCAGGGTCGGGTGCCGGCTTGGCGATGTTGACCGATGCAGCCTTCGCCATGGCGTCGGCAGCCCGTGCCTCATCATCGGACCCGACGGGCAGGCCCTTGGTATAGTGTACACAACCACCTACACGTGAAATCCGTAGTGGACCCTCCATTTCACGGCGTGGGACACCGTCCGCTGCTGTGCGGGCTGCATCGTCGTCCTCGTGATGAGGTGTCTGTTGCGTCAAGCAAGGTTCCTCTGTCTCGTCGACGTCGCAGTTGTCGGGTGGGAACCACAAAGACGTGACAGGTCCACCACGTCTGTGGTGTGTGTTCCCCGCCATCGGAAGACAACATGGGCATGTAGTGCAGAAAACATGGCTCTAAATAACGTACGTGCCCACAATCGTCTCCCATGCGCGGTGTATGAGGCCTTCGCGAGGGCGTGCAACATCATGGACGAAGAGCTACACTTCAATGGCCAGCAATCCGACAACCCCCGACGACGCGCAACCCTGGGACCGGGAAAAATAATTTCCAGGCTTACGTTTGAGAACAACCGAGGGAATCGCATGGTTCACTTGATAGATGGGAGGTGCATTGCGACGCGGGTAACCGGCGGAACATGTAATGCGACAGGCTGTCAATACCTGAAAGGAATCCGCGCAACAACTAGGACGTGTTCCACAATATCGTATTTGCGATCCCGGAAACTTTGACGAACCATCGCCCCACACAATAAGATGACGCAATCAGGCATGCGGTGGCCAGATGGTACGTACAAGCGGAATCCTTGCGATGATGTATGAAAAACCCCGTGAACAAGGCGTGGGAGCCCTGTCAGACCATGTGAATTGCTTTCCATATTGCGCGTACGTCCGCCGACGACACAATTCAAAATTGTGCGGTACTGCACGTTTAAACCAAGGTCAAATATGTTAAAAATATTAAACATATTCCAATCATGCCCATGACGAGCAATAACCGGGGGCACCGCTGTCATGTCGGTTTTGACAATGGGCAATGCTGTCTTTTGTTTTCCGACTATGGACACCGCGGTCACTTGGTTTCGGACCATGGATACCACGCGCGGTTTGTTTTCGAATATGGACACCGCTGCTTTATCTGGCGAAACGATGGGTATATTACTACTCCGTCCTAAAACAAACTCTGACCATTACGAAATTGCACCTGCTATGACATGCAATAGGACAAGAAAACAGTGTATTGTGTGAAGTCAACTAGATGACAAGAAGATACCTACTAGGTATCTGGGAGGTGCCACTTGTCATTGCGCGCACAATCATTGTGAGCGCAATGTCATCTTGCATGCCTTTTGTGAGACGGAACTGGTTCTTGGTCCGTACAATCAACAGTGGATATGCGCGGAAACACTTATTCATGGTGCCCCTCTGTTGTGCACACCCTGCAACGGTTGCACGCATTAAAAATACGTGCGTTGTTGATTGCAAGGTGCATCGCATGCTGGAATAACGGAAGCAAGGCCGACGNAACTAGATGACAAGAAGATACCTACTAGGTATCTGGGAGGTGCCACTTGTCATTGCGCGCACAATCATTGTGAGCGCAATGTCATCTTGCATGCCTTTTGTGAGACGGAACTGGTTCTTGGTCCGTACAATCAACAGTGGATATGCGCGGAAACACTTATTCATGGTGCCCCTCTGTTGTGCACACCCTGCAACGGTTGCACGCATTAAAAATACGTGCGTTGTTGATTGCAAGGTGCATCGCATGCTGGAATAACGGAAGCAAGGCCGACGAGGTTGTCATAGTGTTTTTTCCATCTCGAGGTCACTCAAAGAAAGCGAAGTCGTCTCGATGAAGTCGATCGAACAGCAAAGGGAAGCCGTTAGATTGCACGATCTTACGAACGATGACCTAATGAGTTTACAATGAGAGAAATATATGCATAAGTATTTTTGAAAAACCTTTGCACGAAGTTTGCTTTTATTCCACAAAGATATTATACGTTTTACAACGCTCAACATGTTGAACTATTGTTGAACGGATATCGATGTGTGACGTTACAATCGTTCGACTGGGCGACCGAACACCTCATCAACTTATATGTGGGACGCTTCAGAATGCTTCTTTCGGTGCGACATAAAGAGGGGAGCACATGAATAATGCAAAATCGAGGACATACATTTTGGTCCTAAACGGGTCCCATTTCATTTCAAAATAGGACAACAGTACGGAGCATCTTATCATATGTATTAATGGACCAATAGGGCATCCGACGTCATATGTACGCCCTAAGGAGGATTCGGGATATGTTCATGCGACATCGGTGAAGTCTAGATGGTGCATGTCCCGAATAACACTAACCCGCTGCATCATGACTTTGAGAACACGTACCAGTTCGCATTTGTGAGTTTATTAGATAAAATTTTTAATTATCAGTCGCCGAATCCAATCCAACACAATACGAAGGAATTAGTTTTAGAAAGGTGACATCACATTGCCCGATTAAACTGACCTTGCTTTTGAGAAATGAGAACCAAAGTGAAATGTAAACATTGCATACCCATCTTTTAAAAAACGAAATGGCAGGCCCTTTTGAATTTAACAATTCTGAAGGTATGGGTACTATATTAGAAACCACGATATTAACGGGTATGCCGTTTTTATTTTGTAGTGCGCCGGGTATGCCAAAACTAAAATGCGACTGTTGGTACGCCAGCTTAAAAGTAAGCGTGGTGACGGTATCTGAGATATTTCACCCGACGGTTTTCCGGGAGTAAAAGCATGTACTTCTCGCCAGTCGGGGCCAGTCATTTCGCTTGGGTTAGCTTCAGAAGCCTTGGCCGTGCCACCAGAAAAGCGGAGGCGCGGGCCGCCCCACCTTATCCGTCGCAACGTGGACTGATCTTCTGTGTGCTGGAGTTTTGCCGTGAGCTTTGGTCATGTACGTGACTCTGGCGGCTCTGAAGGCGGCGAGCAACTTTTGGAGGGCTTCAAACGATCCAGTTTGTTTAAAAGTTTCCGACACACCACTGTGATGGTTTATTGACGAATGTTTTTGAGGCTCTGAACGGACCAAACTAGCGCGTGCACATGGAGCCTTTTGATATATCCGAAAGAGTGAAAAGTACTGAGTGTACTCAGAGACATTTAATGAGGCTATAGACTGCGGCATTCCAGGCACTTTGCATCGACATGCACAGTTGGTGAGGCGGCGGCAGCGAAGTGTCATCACAGTTGAGCATGAACGCACCTCCTCCCAGAGTGCATATGTTGAGGCAAGGAAAGATAGAAATGTCATCACAAAACAGGACCGTCTGGAAGGCCGGCCATTCATGCTACACGTACCGTATGAGGCAGCTGGATAGGCGACGCGATTATGGAGAGAGCAGTGCACAGCAGCAGCTCCTGACGCAATCACCGGATCATAGGCTAAGCAGCCGGTTTTCGTCATCCTGATTGGTCGCAGTATCGTCATCGCAGAATTTCCGGCTCATCTCACGGAGAAGACGCAGCGCCTCCTGACACAGCCCGTTTCGCTGGGCGGCAACGTTTTATGCCTCCCGCTTTGAAATTGGCTTGGCAAGTTGACACAGCGGCTTGTGACACTTTGCTCGCACGTTTCGTCGCAAACTCGTCTGTCCTGCTCGCAGACAAGGAAACTGCTTGTACGCAGTCTGACCTCATACGCTGCGGCCGTGGGTGGCTGCAGCTAATTACGCGACCCGAGACGAGCAATGGCGGCTATCTCGTCGTCACTTGTCTCCTCCCGGCTGCGGAACTCACGGTCCACTCTTGGCGACTCACCGCCCCCTTTCCCCTGAATCATGGGCTAGTTTCGGTTTCTGCAAGAAACCTCAAGCCATCATCTTCACGTCCCCCGCACTTGGCCTACCGGCCACAAAGTCGGGATGGTTCCCTCAACCTCCGAGCAGATCACACACTTTTGCTCCGTATACGATTCTTATGTGGATGTCACATCTAACGAACTACTCTAAGGGAGCGTGTAGTTGCATTGTTGATGAAAGCATGGCGATGGAGGAAACAAACGAGAGACTACAGAGAATGCTAAACTACAAAAAAAACGTCAGCTCCTGTCACCGGTGTTTGCACTGCTGGCGAGTCAAGATTTCATCCGATCGGCAAAATATTTTCATCGGGCTACTGTTCAAGTGCAACGTCAAAACGGAGGGGTGCTGTTTGTGATTCTGGGCTTTCGACACCGATTTTTGGCCATGATGCAATGCTTCTCGCAAATCGCCCCCAACCATGTACGTTGCATCTCATCGCGATGTGTCGAGAGCCGAGCTGGAACTTTGAGAAAATATGAACGGTCAGATTTATCCAAAGCAACCCGCATTCACACAGGATGTTTCTATTTTAGCGCATATTTAATTTGTTTTCAAAGCCGAAGCTCAACGAACAGACATGTCGTCTGCTCGGAAGTCCTGCGACGGAGGAAACACAATGTTTTTGCGATGTAAATACGATGTAGGAAGGTCATCGTAAAACAACCAACTTGTTGCTGCAAGGCTCATAGCAGGTTTCTGCGACAGCTCTCAACTGTACGAAAATGACGTGAATGAGATGCAAACATCTCCATTACTATAGCGGACCGCGGTCTCATCGCGCTGCTTACATCGCAGTTGAATCACCAATGCAACTGCACGCCCCCTAACAGTGGGTCGTAACGGTAAGCCGAGTTGGTAATGTCAATAAACTCTTTCGTCGCAAACCGCGTCGAACGTGCTTCACTTGATAGGGCACACTTTCCCGCGTCGAAGTTTATTCAGCTGCACTGAGACACCTTCCACTCCCAAGTAGCATACGAGTTTTAGATTTGTTTTTTTCATAATCGTGAAAATGGAGTGACCTTGTGAGAGCAATGACATGGCTCCCTTTCATGACATCACAATCGAGATAAGGACATGCGATGTGACTTAGCGACGGTTCGACACACAACATTTTGTTAAAACATCACGCGACCGTAGATGGTTGCCACGAGTTGCTACACCTCTTGGCTTGGAGCAACTCTAAAGCAACTCGTCGACAACGCACCGTATTTTATGCATTCATTGTGCGATGCGACACAAACAAATGGGTCAACGATGATAGTTCCACGTCACATAATGTTTCAAAATTTCTGTCATTGTAGTTTTGTCGAGGCGAGTTGCTACGGGCGCTTGTGTGACTGTAGATGCCCAACAACGACCTCCGACTTGCCGTTTTTTAAGGAGGAAACGTGGAACACAAGAACTAGTTGTTACGGGGTAGTGTGACACTGACCTTAGTTGCCCGTAGGAGTTGTTTGGTAAGAGGCATTCGACTAACGCTATCATGCAAAACATTTTAGGAAATACCAAGGATGTAGCCAAGGAAGAAATGGCTGACGAGAACATTATAAGAATTGCAATTTTTTTGGAATATTATTCACGAGGTTAATGGACTCTCTCCTAATTCATCTTTGTGCATAATGAGGCATATGCCTCTTTAGGCACCAACCCCAAGCACCCATCCAAAATGATATGGTTACATGATTGCCTAACCATATCACATCCAATTTTCCCCATAAATCCCCATCTTCTTAGCCTCATGGAGTCCCATCCATCATAAAAAGCAAGGTCTTCCAATTTGTACCACATTAATGAAGGAAAGAGACCATCACTTTTCTTTCAGCTCCATACCTCCCTCACACTTTCTCCCATCGTAAGTTGTCCCATCGCATGTTCAAAACATGAAACATAAGTTCATCCTGGGTCCAACTGAGGTTTATTCTTGCTGAGATAAAAGTAAAGCCTATTATTTTGTTGTGTGTAATAACCCTCTTGCTAGATTTTATTTAGGCATCCAAAGTATCACAAAACCATAGAGAGCTAGAACCCTCATGAGATCACCTTTTCATGTTCTTCCCCACATAGACATCCTATATGTAAATTTCCCATGAAAACGATATGGCAAATTTTCTCACATTCATGATAAAAGAAAAAGATTTTTTTTAGGTATTTCTAAGCAAGCATATATAGGAGGTATAACTAAAAGGCAACCATAAGATTAAAGTGCATAATTTTTTAAAAGAAAACCCACAACTTTATGTAGAGGTTATCCACTAGAATTCAATATTTAAATAAAACCCTTACAATATACAAGGATACTTATAATAGTATATTTTCTATAAGATGTGTTTTCTTAAGTGGTGTTGGTTGAGCTTGCTATTGAATTGTCTACTTGGGATGTTGGAACCATGAAAAAGCCTACATGAGTCTTTATCTGCATTTAAAAAAAGGAATAAATGGATATTTTTGGCGTGAGGGTTTTCTCATGAAAATTTTTCGTGAACAAAAAAGAGATGTTTTACTCACATCAATGCACTTAAATATTTTTTATCGTGTATTTATTTGGATTTTTATGTTGTTTAATGTAACTATTGAGCGTAGATACTTCGATTTCTGTTTTTGGTAGTTTTATTTAAGAAATTGGAAACGAGACTATCACTCGGGGAAATATTCAAGAATTGCAGGGGAATTTAGAATGAAATCCTATGTTGTGTTCAAACAGATGCTTAGGCACACATGATGTTGTACGTGGGACTTGCCCTACTACCACATGACAAAATCATTATTTTTTAAAACGAATTCATGTATTCATGTTCTTGTGAATTACGTATCAAGCCTGTTTATGTGGTATTGAATAAATTTGTGTGGATTCATTCAAACTTTGGTAATAAATATTTCAAAAGTGCGACTGTAGCGCGCGGCCGGTCCGACGTGGCTCGCACGGGGTCCCTGGCCTGTGGGCGGGCGGATGGGATGGCTTGAAGGTTGGAGACCCTCAAGCACCGCGGTTTTGGCCCAGTTGGCGAAGGGTTCCTTCTGTTCCGTTATAGCTACCTTTTGCTTCTCGCATGTAGCTATCGAGGTTGTTTCCGACCGAGATTGAACGTTTGTCATTCACAACCTCTGGGGTATTGAGCACACACGATGATTTGTTTTTAAGTTTTTGTGTGATTTACACACATATTTTGTTTTGAGTGTGCAAAACCAGAAATATTCGAAAAAGGAAATTTGTGTACCACCTCCATATTATTTGAAAGCACGAATTCATGTGGCACTTGGGTATCAAGGAACAATGTTGACATAATTTATAGTTCGACTTGGGAAAAAAATGTTTTCCATTCTATAGTTGTATCCTGAAACTGAATGTTTTGGTAGTTTTGTCGCTAATGCGAGGTCTGTTCACCTAGTGGCTTTGTGATGCATCGAAATGGAAAGATGTTTCCCGTCTGAACCATTGATCTCACCGCAAAGGGTGAAGCTCACTGGCTTTTCCTCGGTGGAAAGGTGACATCATTATGCTCATGTTGCTTCTCTGGAGCCACCGCAAACCACTGGTCGGCTCATTTCTGCAACAACGAGAACGAGCCAGTTCTCTGAGAACAACCACAGCCACTAGACGCGAGCCGACAAGAGATGGCCACTCCGTCCGCATACTGCGTCCTACGTCACAGCCCCCTTTCCCTCCGTCTCTTCCCCCCCTCAAACAGACAAACGTTTGCCCTCCGTTACCAGCTGGCTCCCCTCATGCTAAAATTTTCGTCGTGCCGCCCATTCCCTCTCCGTAGATCGTGCCCGGACATCCCGGAACCGTGATTGCTTCCCAACCGGGCGTGTTCGTGCTCGTCCCAACCGCTGACATGGCCATCAGCCAAGCCGCGGCATGGCTGCGCCCCCGGCCCGCACTAAACCCCTTCCTCAAGCCGCGACGATCATAGCGCAAGTGTATACAAAGTACTGAATGTTTCAGTGTTGTGGAGTTAGGCAGGTCACCACTAAGCTGAGGGCCGATCACCATATTCGCGTTTATTGCTGAAGACTTGCGCAGTTCCACAGCTGCCCCGGAGATCGACGTCTAGTCGTGCCTCCGCAATTCGTTCCAGTCAACCAACCATCGACTGTGGCAGTACCTCTGTTGCCACATCTGCACCCCAGAAATGGGTGCCAAAGGCTCACGTGAAAGGCTGCATTGCTGTGGGGGCACCGCCCTAGACGCTTCTTTCACAGGGCTACACCTTCGCCACCTGCACCTACACCTCCACCACTCGAGCGCCTCTAGCGGCGGCGGTCGCAGCGGCAGCAGCAGTGGTGCCGCGGGGAGCTTGTCAGGCAAACTTCGCAGCATGCCTTCCCTCCGCCGCCACTCGGGCCTCCGCCCCAAGAGCATATCTGAGAACTCCCCCCTGGCTTTTGCCGGCAGCAGCAGCCCCGATCCCAGCTCGGACGATTGCAGTAGGAGTAGCTACTCCGACGACTCTGCAGCAGACGGCTGCTGCTCTTCCCGGTTTCCCAGCAGCCCGCGAGCTCGCCGGAGTTGTTCGGACAGCCTGTTGCCGTGCACACCGCGCCTTCTCGTTGCTTGGCAGAATCAGTTGTTGGGTGGGGAGTTTGGGCACAACCAGCAGCAGCAGCAGCAGCAGCAGCATGAACAGGATGAGCAGCAGGAGCGGCAGGATAAGCAACATCACCAGCACCCCGATCACCACCTCCACCGCCACCACCACCACCACCATCAGGACGAGCAGGGTGACCAATCCATCTGCGCGGCGTCCGGCGAGACGTGCGCCATTTCACTAGACAGTGAGCAGCCAAAAAACCTTCCGTCTCACTTCCAAGATTACGACAGCATCAGCTTGCCTCGCAACCCACATGGGCGGCATCGTAGTAGCATCGACGGTGATGGCCGAGACAACACAGCGCTGCCATCTGACATGACCCCAGCGTGGCAGCGGCAGCCATCGCTCCTCCGTGAATGGGCCGAGAGAGGGGAGTTCGACTGGGAGCTGGTACGCGCCATGGAGGAGATCATCCGTCGATCCTCATGCGTCACCAACCCCGACGACGGATCCCAGACGTTGCCATCGGGACCGGCGGAAGGGGCAGCAGGGGGGAGGAATTCTTTGCCATTTTCCGGTCATGGGGACCACCCGATTCTTTTTCCCGAAATTCTGTTCGAGATCACAGGCGAGGCCGGAGACGAGCAGGGCGCGTGGTGGGACAGCGGCAGCTGCTGCTCCTCAGCTGTGCAGGAGTGCCAACGGCTTTCGCGCTCTTGCCCCATGCTTGATGCCAGGTGCTGATCGTGGTTCGCCATTGCAGGGGTGCTTCCTGCATGACCAAACTTCACCACTCATCCACCGTCCTTCCTCCCTCTCCCTTGCGACCAGGAGCAAGGAGCTGTAGGCAACACCACCCAAGGCTCTACCCTGCAGCCCTCGGGGTGGGCTGGAGATAATCACTCTTTTGAGGCTGGGCACGCCGGGTGCCTGGCAACATTCAAATTGCCGATCACCCGTCTGGACCCGGCCAAAGGATACGAGGATGCTTGACAACAGCCTTAGCGCAGTCTGCATTTAAAACGGCAGCCTTGCAAGTGCTGTCCCTGTGCCCTCTCTGATTGAATAAGTGTACACAGTACAACCGATACTCGGTACCGGCTGCACATGCCTCAAGCCATGCAATGTAAGCTCCTGAATTGCAGGAAGGAAGGCCCCTCGTCAATCGCGAAACTAAATTTCACTATTTGTCATCAAGGCAGATTGAAAGGAAACCTCGAGTTCACGATCTCCATCCACCAACCCC
>SZWC01001356.1:85784-118128 GCA_023375785.1 Penium margaritaceum
CTTCTACGTCTTGCAGGCGCCTTTCGGCGGACTGGGCATGAGGCCCATTTGCATGTTTTTGCATTATATACTCGCTGTCAGTCGATGGATGCATGCATGTGACCAGTCGTTGCGTGCGTCTTTTGATTCTGCACGTCTAGGTTCAGACGGCGTAGGATTCTGACATGTGTGCGCAGAGTTACGGCCAAAACAGTGGTTTTGGGCCGGTTTTAGGACAACTCTTGGACTGCCGCGTGCGACACCCGCCGTGCGCCGCGGCAGGTATTTATGCCCTGGACCTGTCAGTTGTCATTTCTCTCTGCATTTACTAAGCTATTGAAGCTTATGAGACTTTGCGCGTCTCCCTAGCCTGATCCTTGCTGTTTCTTGCACCTGCCTGCTTGCTAGTGCGTCAGCTGACTGGACAGTGTCGCCACGTCAGCAGCAGCAAGGCTAGGAAGCTTCCTAGCAGTTTCTCACTCAGATCCATCGGCAGGCCTCCTCGGCAGTTGTGCCGCCGGCAGTCACTGTCACTTCATATGCTGTGTGCACGCGTCCAGTGTTGGGTTTGAATGCGCTGTTGCATCTGCAGCGCCGTGCTCTACTTAGGGTCCATGTTTCATGTTGTTCGGGCACTGTTGGGACTGAGGACTAGCGTAGACTCCGCCTAGGTTCAGGCGGCTATAACTCAGTGCTGCTATTTTTCTAGGTAAATCTGACTGCACAATTGCATTCACAGCATGTGTATTATGGTATGGTCCAATTTTCAGGCAAAACGGACAACGCCCGGGTTTTGGGCTGTCGGCTGTCTAAAAGGGCTCACTGAGAAAACCATGCCTGCCAGAAAAGGGTACACTTGCCTCATACCCACTGTCTTCGCAACAAAAGAACGTCGTACCCACTTTTTTTGCAGAAAAAGCATGGGAGGGCCACTTTTGCAGAAACATGCGTATAACGTCCACAATATGTACATAATACTTCTGATGTCCACTGTT
Organism: Penium margaritaceum; assembly: GCA_023375785.1. NCBI lineage: Eukaryota > Viridiplantae > Streptophyta > Zygnematophyceae > Desmidiales > Peniaceae > Penium > Penium margaritaceum. Next base: position 86,759 of record SZWC01001356.1, read on the forward strand.
AAAAACAAATACTTCGGACGTCCACCGAGCCAAAAATCGTGTGGAGGACGAACTTATTCTCCGCAAACCCACTTTGACACTCCACCGAAATACGCTCGACGACATGCTAAGAAAACCTTAGTCACTGACGACATCACGAATTAGGTCCCGTATGCTAATACGTTTCCTTTTTCAAAAAAACATTTATCGAGAGTTTAAAACGACTTACATCCTCATTTTGCATATCTCTTACCACGTTTTTGCAATAAACGTATTGGTCTATTATTCTTAATTATTTAAACTGTAAAATACGGCCGACGTCGGATGACCAAGTGGAAGGAGCGGAAGAGTTTGGCATGATTTATTTTCGTTGTGCTATTTGTTCAAATTTCTCTTTGCATGAAAAAGTAGCGAAGTAAAAGTCGTAGTAGGAAGAAATAGCAAGAATAGACACGCACTTTTCTCTTTCTACAGCTTCATCCTCGTCTTACGTCCGATCGAAGGATCGAACGCCCACAAACCAGAGACACTATGAAGTTGCTCCTCTTCGGTTGTGTGTGATCGACAATGATTTGGAAAAAAAAGAGGTCTCGCTTCCAGCTTACCGGCGTGCGATGCCTCGTGCGATAGGCCACGCGAGTTTTTTTTTATGCGCACAACTGTCCAACGGTGTGCGCACTGGAAGTGCGCACAATGCCAACGAGGACCGACAGGCTGGCTGGCGGCAGCGAGCCAGCCCCGCTCGACTCCCTGTTTGGCTAGTCCTCATCGGCAAATGCCAAAGAGGACTATCGGGCTGTCGACCGGACGAGGTCCGATCGACAGCTCGCCATTTTTTTGGCGCTCTTCTCAAGTCGACGACATCGACATGAGACAAATGCCCAAAACCAATTGACGTCCACGTCGACTCGGCGTCCATTTTTGCGCTGAAAAAATAAACGTCGAGTCGACGTCAAAAAATATTTTTTTGTGTGGGAGAGATTTTACGAAAACAATTACGTCACTCAATTGTTTTTCACATTGTAGCAAACTGAAGTGAACGGTTGAAAGTGAACAGAACTGTTTCGCTCGTTAACGTAACGAACGAGCGAAACAGTCCACGAACTGGTCTTAAGACCTAGCGCCAAAAGGCCCATTCGAGGGGCTTTTTTCTCGTTCGCGTTGGGAATGAGCACATAACGCGACCGTGGACATCCTGTTGGTTTTCGTGCATCGCTCATTGTACTCTGTTGTGTCCTCCCGACTTGTGTACATCGGCGTGCAGATGACTGACGTCGAGACTTGACGTCGCTGGAGTGTCGCTCGGTGGAGCCGACGCACGCTGAGGCCCACTCACCCGTCGCTGGAGCCTCCTCCCTCTGGTGATGCGCTCAGCTCCATCGGCAGGCCTCCTCGGTGGTCGGGCCGCCGACAGTCACTGCCACTGCGGATGCAGTCTGCATGCACCTAGCGCTGTTTCTGGCTGTGGCATTGTGTCTGCAGCATCATGCGATGCCTAGGGTCCATGTCTTTTGTTGTATGGCCCTGTTTGGCATCGTTGACTGTCGTAGGCACTCCCTGGGTTCGTGCAGCCATAAATTCTTGTAGCTATTTTTCTAGCTGATTCTGAATGCACGACTGCGTTCGCAGCGTCGGTATTATGGTATGGTCCAATTTTCAGGCAAAACGGACGACGCCCGGGTTTTGGGCTATCGGGCGTCTGGCAGGGCTCACCGAGAAAACCCTGCCTGCCAGAGAATAGGTCTAGCACTATTTTCTGATCGGCTGGTTAGCTGAGAAACAACTTTTACACTAGTGGGGGGGCCTAGAACTTGGAGGGGTTCCCCATTGTTGCTCATTCTTCATTGCTAATCAGTTACTTCCAGTTTTCAGCTGCTTTCTGGCGCTAACACTGGCGCGCGTACTTCTGAGTAACAAACCCAGAGTTTCCAGACTTAGTCTCTAGAGCAGCAGACTTAGGGGGCAGTAGACTTAAGCAACGAGCGTGGAAGCCCGCATGCTGCATCGACAACGCATGCTGCCCCAACCTGCTGCCTAGGTTTCCAGCTTGGTATCAGAGCCAGAGCGTAGCAGTAGCAGCAGAAGACTGGCGTACAGATGCCAGACAACGCCGGCGGACCTCCATAAGCGCTAGTGTAGGGGAAATACTGCCGGATTTTTCCCGGCAGCATTGAACCGCCTGGTGGCAGCGTCAGATTTTTTCCAACGGCCACTGGGCCAGGGGAAATGCTGCCGAATTTTTTTGGCAGCACTGACCCCCACACGTGACGTAAGGAGGTGAGCGGCAGGCCGCGTCCAGCACCTGCGGGCGACGACGCACGCGGCAACGTCACCCATGTGCAGTTACTTGCACCAGAACGCAGCAGCAGTAGCTTGTAGTACCGGCAGCCGTTGGCAATGGAAGCGAGCAGTGGCAGCAGTAGCCAGCAGCAGTTGCGTGCAGCAGCAGCAGCAGGCAGAAGGAGCAGCTCCCAGCAGCCTACAGTAGCAGCAGCCCGCAGTAGCAGATCGTAGCACCGGCAGCCTGCACCAGCAGCTCGCAGCAACAGCAGCCCGCAGTAGCAGCAGCAAGCAGCAGCTGCAGCAGCGTGCAGCAGCAGCAGCAGGTTGTAGCAGCTGCAGCAGCAAGCCGCAACAGCAGCCAGCCGTAGCAGCTGCTGCAGCGAGCAGCTGCCAGCAGCGGCTGCTGTTGCTGCCCGCTGCCCGCAGAGAGCGAGCAGCGAGCAGCAGCCCACTGTTGCTAGCGAGTAGCTGCCCGCTGCCAATGAGCAGCAGCTCGCTGCCAGCGAGCAGCAGCCCGCTGCTCGCAGCTGACAGCGGGCAGCTGCCTGCTGTGACAGAGAAGAAGAAAAAAAAACAGCAAAAAAAATCCCCCATCCCACCTGCTTCGTCGCTGCTGCTGCTACAGCAGCTGTCTTTTCTGCTAGGGCAGTCCTAGCAGCCGCAGCAGCCCGCAGCAGCAGCAATTGCTGCTGAAACTGCAGCCGTAGCAGCAGCAGCAGCAGTAGCAGCAGCCACAGCAGCAGCAGCGGCAACAACAACAACAGCAGTAGTAGTAGCAGCAATAGCAGCAGCATCAGCAGCAACAGCAGCAGCATCAACTACAGCAGCAGCCGTAGTAGCAGCAAACAGCAGCAGCAGCAGCAGTAGCAGGAGCAACAACAGCAGCTACAGTAGCGGCCCCAACAACCGCCACTGTTGACGTCAGCATCCTCCTACTGACGTCACTGCTGATGTCATCAACTAAAAAAACCAAAGAAAGGGGCAAGGGAAGGGGGAAACAATCGTAAGGGTGGGCAGGACGTCCATCGCCCTCAGCAAGACGCCACTGCTGAAGTCAGCAACCCCAAAGAGAAAAAAATAGCAAACAAAACAAAGGGCATCACACCATGGCTGGTAGCCCCACTGGGGAGGGGTCCTTTTCTATTGGGGGGACCCCCACCCCCCCTTTCTTGCAGCGGTTGCAGCGGCAGCAGCAGCAGCAACGGAAACAGTAGCAGCAGCAAGAGCAGCAGCAGCAGCAATCGCAGCATCACCAAGAGCAACAGGAACACCAGGATAAGTAGGATCAGCAGCAGCAACAACAGTTACAACAGGAGCAGCAGCAACAGCAGAAGCAGTAGCAGTAAAAGCAGCAGCGAGAAGAGCAGCGGCGTTAACAGCCCTCTGACGTCGTTGGCGATAACCCTGACCCCCTCGTTGCTCTTCAGCAGTAGCTCGCCGCCCTGACGCAGCAGCTTGCGGCATTGCAACCGTTAGTTTCCCAGTCTGTCCCCAATGCGCCTCCGTCCTTCCCCCCTCCAGGGTGCGCCAGCCCAGCTGTGTCTACTGCCACACAATACCTGGCGCAGCAACAGACTCTACACCAGCAGCAGACAATGACCTCTGTCCTTGGCCCCACTCTGGGTGCCGGCCGCAGGCAAAAGGACTTTGAGACGTCGCCGTCGCCGCTTCAGGCCGGCGAGCAGTTCCGAAGCTGGGAGCTCATCTTCCACATCTGGACGCAGGGTGAGGGCCTGTGGGCATACTACACCCTGCCGTATGACGCCACCCTGGTCGACCAGCTGTATGACGCTGGTCGTGCCGTCCGGGCTCTCGTCCCTGATGCCCCTCCGGCTTCCCGCCTCGCCCTCGAGCCCTTCTTCGGCAACTTCATTACTGGCGCCACCCCAGACCCTGCAGCCGTGTGGCACGTTCTCACTCGTCCCCATCGCATGTCCAGCGACGCTGAGAGTAGCCGTCTGCAACGGGAGTTCAACTCCCTGCACATAGGGGAGACCGAGACGGTCACCTCCTACTGGCAGCGGACGGAGGACATCCTTCGTCGCCTCGGGAAATCTGCCCCACCCCCTTTGGCCGCGCTCCTCACCATCAAGCACGGTGCCACCGAAGCATACTCGGACGTCTTTGTCCACTATCCTCACGACGTTCTCTCCACCATGTCGGCCCAGGGCACCCTCCTGGCCTGGGCATACGAGCTCTTCCTCCGCATTGAGGAAGCTCATCTGGAGTCGTGATTCCAGCGCACGGAGGCCGTCGCCTCCCCTGCCATCGCCTCCCCTGCCGTCGCCTTCGTGGCCGTCGCCTCCCCCGCCGCAGCTACCTCATCATCATCGGGGAAGAAGAAGCGTCGGACCAAGAAAGGCAAAGGTTAGCAGCAGCAACAGCAGTCGTCGACCGGGTCCAGCGCTGGCAGCTCGGTCTGCCACAACTGTGGCCAGCCCAGGCACGGGTGGTACACGTGGCCTCTACCGACGGATGAGGTGCGCGTCATTGCCACCATGTATCGCCAGTGCGAGCGCCGTCTCGCCTCTGCCGCCGTGACTGTCGCCGGCTCTGACACCTCCGCCTCATCCAGCAGCTCCACCACTCCGGTTGCTTCGCTGGTCACACCGACACCACCGCCGCAGCCGTTGGCACCGACGTAGTCCTCCTTCTACCTGGGCTCCGGCGCCATCACCCCGCACTCCGTCTACACTCCCGGGCCATCCTCCCACGAACGCTAGCTGGAGCAGTTCATCGTGCTCCAGCTCGGCCTCCCTCACCCTCCACCCCAGGGAAGTGCGAGTTGCATCACTTCCTCCTCCCCTGTCCAGTCCTGCATGACTGAGACTGAGCTACGGTCATGCCCTGTTTCTTCGTCTGTCTCGTCGTCTCTCATGGTCTCCGCTACCCCCTCCCAGGACGACGTTGCTTGGCTTGACGATTGGCAGACTTGATTCGCACCTCCTTCCACCGCGTCCGCGCCCCTTGCTTACTGCCATGTGACCGTTAGTGATCTTGCGACCCCGGTCCAGGACACTGCTGAGACCTGGATCATCGACTCCGGGGCCACGCATCACATGACGGCCTATCGTGAGGCCTTTAGTATGCTCGGTCCTGTAGGCGATGTTTCCGGTGTCCGAACAGGCTCTGGCCAGGTGTTGCCTGTCCGTGGTGTTGGCGTTGTTTGTTTCCGTGGTCCCTCCGGTGACGTCCTTCTGACCGATGTCCTCTTCGTCCCTGGTCTTGAGCTCAGCCTTCTGTCCATCACTGCCCTTGACCACATGAGCATGGACGTTGTGCACTCGCGTGGTGTTGGCACTGTGTCGTTGCGTCCGTCTGGTCTTGTCGTACTGCACGCCACCGCCCGTGGCAACCTGTGGCATGTACCTCGTCTATCTTCCTCTCCTTCCGTCTCCTCCCCGTCGGCCGCCACATGCTATGTATTTGTCACCAGCACACTTTCTCCTCAGTACACTCACCTCCTGCACCACCGCCTTTGCCACGTCCACTCTGCCGCCGTAGACAGCATGCTCCGCACCTAGCCGGCCAAGGGCCTTGAATCGGAGACTTTTCCCCTCCCGTGCCCACTGAGTGCATTGACTGTGCTCAGGGGAAGATGCACCAGTCCACGTATCCCTTGTCTTCCTCCCGTGCGTCTGCCCCCCTTGACCTTGTCCATTCGGACGTCATGGGTCCTCTCCTTACCGAGTCCGTCGGCGAGCATGGTCGCTATGTCCTCACCCTCACTGACGACTATTCTCGTTACCGCTGGGTCTTCTGCCTTCGGCAGAAAAGCGATGTCGCCCACGTCATCCATGATTGGCTTGTCCTTACGGAGCGCGAGTGTGGCTTCTCTCTCCACCACTTTTGCTTCGATCGTAGCAGTGAGTACCTGGGTGAAGCCACGACCTTTCTTGCCTCCCGCAGAATTCACCATGAAACGTCCGCGCCGTACACACCCGCCCAGAATGGTGTCTCCAAACGGTTGAACCGCACTATGGCCGACGCCGTCCGCACCATGCGGGTCGAGTCTGGTCTCTCCGATGGCTTCCATTTTGAAGCCATGGCCTACATGACCTGGGTCTGGAACCGAATTCCCCACGGTCCCCTTCCCCGCCAGTCCACACCGTACCAGCATTGGTGCGGTCAGCAAGCTGACCTCCGCCCGGCTCGCGTCTGGGGTTACGTGGCCATTGTGTGGCTGCCCGTCCCGCAGCAGGGCGGCAAGCTTGCCCCTCGCGGACGTCCCTGTACCTTCCTTGGTGCCTCTCGTCAGTCCAAGGCCTGGCGGTTCTTGGTTTCCCCTGGCACTGCATGGTTGAGACCTGGGACGCCCTCTTCTTCGAGGACCTGTTTCCTCACGACCTCATTCTCTCCGGCTCATCCGTGTCTATCCCGTTGCGTGGGGGAGTGGTGAGTCCGTCCTACGTCCTACCGCTTCCGGATGACACGTCCCTCAGTCCCTCCGAGCCGGCAGCCCCAGTCACGTCCGCAGGTCCCTCCGGGCCGGCACCCCCAGTCGCGTCCGCTAGTCCCTCTGGGCCGGCACCTCTTGTCGCGTCCGCTCGTCCCTTCAGGCCGGCACCCCCAGTCGCGTCCGCTAGTCCCTTCGGGCCGACACCTCCAGTCGCGTCCGCTGGTCCCTTCGGGCCGGCACCCCTAGTCGCGTCCGCTGGTCCCTCCGGGCCGGCACCCCCAGTCGCGTCCGCAAGTCCCTCCGGGCCAGCAGCCCCAGTCGCGCCCGCTGGTCCCTCCGGGCCAGAAATCCCAGTCGCATCCGCTGGTCTCTCCGGGCCAGCACCCCTAGTCGCTTCTGCTGGTCCCTCCGGGCCAGCAGCCCCAGTCGCGCCCGCTGGTCCCTTCGGGCCGGCAACCCCAGTCGCATCTGCTAGTCCCTCTGGGCCAGCAGACCCAGTTGCGTCCGCTGGTCCCTCCGGGCCAGCAACCTCATCTGCCTCCATCAGCCCAACGGACTCAGTGTCGTCACCTGCCCTGCCACGCTACACGCGTGGCCCAGGCGGCAGCCTTCGACCCAGACCGTCGGTGAGCGCGCAGACCGTCGCTCCGCGCTCCGTGGCGCCTCGATCCCCCGTGGCTCCACGTGTCTCATCCGCTCCCACAATCGTGAGTGGGGACCCTGGCACCAAGGCCCTCGGCCTGACTACCTCGGCCATCATTACAGACCTCCATCCGGGCTCTGTAATGGGTTACGCCATGCTCCATCATGAGCATCGGTGCGCTGTCATGGCTACACTCGCGTGCATCCCACCTGGGGCTCGAGATGCACACGCTCTCTCAGTCTGCTCCACAGCACGCCTGGAGGACCCAGACACCTTACGCGAGGCACGAGCCTCTCCTGAGGCCGCACACTTGGACGCTGCCTGCGCCGATGAGCTCGTCGCTATCCGACAGCACCACGTGTATGACCTCGTCGACCTTCCCCCAGGACGGAAGGCCATCGGTGCCAAGTGGGTCTTTCGGCGCAAGTGGAAGCCCGACGGGTCCTTGGACAAGTATAAGGCCCGCCTTACAGCCGAGGGGTTTGCCCAGATTCCTAGGGTCGATTACGACCAGATCTTTGCCCCAGTTGGCCGGTTCTCCACTAGCCGGGGACTCTTCAGTCTGGTCGCCCAGCATGGGTGGGAGCTACACCAGATGGATGCGAGCAACGCTTTTCTCCATGGTTCACTGGAGGGTGAGGAGCTCTACATGGTGCAGCCCCCAGGCTTCGACGATGGCACTGGGAGAGTCTGGCGACTGCGAAAGGCCCTATATGGCCTGAAGCAGTCACCTTGGTGCTGGAACCAAGAGATCAGTAGCACGCTCCTTCGCGGCGGGCTCCAGCGCAGCACCGCTGACCCTGCACTGTTTGTCAGTCCGCCAGGCCAGACTTTCGCCGCTGTTCTGGTGTACGTCGACGATCTTCTCATTACGTCGCCAGACACGGCTGCCATCTAGCGTGTCAAGGATCTGCTGCACGTCGCCTACCAGATGAAGGACCTTGGGTCTGCCAGGGTCTTCTTGGGCATGGAACTCGAGCATGATCGTTCCCAGGGCGTCGTGCACATCCACCAGGCCGCCTATGTGCAGACGCTGTCCACCCGCTTTGTGGAGGACCTGCCACTCGTGCCGAGCGCATCCTCACCCATGTCACCCGATGACCAGGCAATGCTGAAGAGTCCTGACCCAGCCGTTGTGGGAGAGCCAGTTGACGTGACCACATACGTGCGAGTCTTCGGGTCACTGATGTTCCTGGCGATGATGACGTGCCCAGACATCGCGTTCGCCGTCAACCTCCTGGCCCAGTTCTCTCAGGAGCCGCGTTACTTCCACTACGAGGCCGCGATCCGAGTACTGCGCTATGTTGTATCGACTCCTCGGCGAGGTCTCATGTTCCGCCGTCAGCTGTCTGTTGTCGCGGTGGGCTACACCGATAGTGACTGGGCCGGCAGTCCGGACGGTAAGAGTCGCACTGGTTGGATCTTTCTGATTGGCGACACAGCTGTGTCCAGGCGCAGTGGCAAGCAGGGATGCATTGCACGTAGCACTGCTGAGGCTGAGTACGTTGCTCTTGGCTCAGGCACGTGTGAGAGTGTGTGGTTGCGTCGTCTGTTTTCCGAGTTGCGCCAGTCCGTCGCATCCATCACGTTGCACTGTGACAATGAGAGTGCCATGGCCATCGCCGACAATGACGGCGTGCATCACACGCACAACGCACATCAATATTGAGTATCACTATGTGCGTTCGTTGTTGCATGACGGCAGCGTCAGCATCGTGTGGGTTGAGACAGCACGGTAGTTGGCTGACTTCTTGACCAAGGCACTGAAGCGCGACTCGTTCAAGAAGGCTGTGAGTTCAGTTGGCATGCGTCCGTGAGTGACTCTCTCTGTCCTTGCTTGCGTCTCTACTTGGCCTGGGGGAGTCTGGTCGTTGACCGTGTCTCTGCCCGCACATGTGCACTACGCCTGTGAGTCATGGGGGAGTGTTGGTTTTCGTGCCTCTCATTGTACTCTATTGTGTCCTCCCGGCTTGTGTACATCGGCGTGCAGATGATTGACGGCGAGACTTGATGCCGCTGGAGTGTCGCTCGGTGGAGCCGACGCACGCTGAGGCCCACTCAACCGTCGCTGGAGCCTCCTCCCTCTGGTGATGCGCTTAGCTCCATCGGCAGGCCTCCTCGGTGGTCGGGCCGCCGGCAGTCACAGCCACTGCGAATGCAGTCTGCATGCACCTAGTGCTGTGTCTGGCTGTGGCATTGCGTCTGCAGCATCATGCGATGCCTACGGTCCATGTCTTCTGTTGTATGGCCCTGTTTGGCATCGTTGACTGTCGTAGGCACTGCCTGGGTTCGTGTAGCCATAAATTCTTGTAGTTATTTTTTGTAGCTGATTCTGACCGCAAGACTGCGTTCGCAGCGTCGGTATTATGGTATGGTCCAGTTTTTAGGCATAACGGACGACGCCCGGGTTTTGGGCTGTCGGGCGTCTGGCAGGGCTCACCGAGAAAACCCTGCCTGCCAGAAAATAGGTCTAGCACTATTTTCTGATTGGCTGGTTAGCTGAGTAACAACGTTTACACTAGTGGGGGGGCCTAGAACTTGGAGGGGTTCGCTATTGTTGCTCATTCTTCATTGCTAATCAGTTACTTCCAGTTTTCAGCTGCTTTCTGGCGCTAACACTGGCGCGCGCACTTCTGAGTCACAAACCCAGAGCTTCCAGACTTAGTCGCTAGAGCAGCAGACTTAAGCAATGGGCATGGAAGCCCGCACGCTGCATCGACAACGCATGCTGCCCCAACCTGCTGCCTAGGTTTCCAGCTCATCCACGGTCGCGTGATTGTGATGTACACGAAAGACGAGCGGCCCATGTCCGGTGACGGAAAAAAAAAGATTGTTGGGTGGATATAAATGACACTCCCACTGTTTCACGAACCAAAAACGTGACTACTTGTCGGTCGAAATAGAAATTTTAGAAATTTGGTCACGTAAAACAACAATGAACATAGGACAAAATAAAGTATGACATGAAACCAATGAAACATTGAAAATCATACTTTGGATACCCACAGTCATTGAACTAATTCACCCAAAACCGGTGTAGCATGCATGTTTTCGCAATAGTGGGTGCACCATGCATGATCTCCGGCGGTTCGAAAAAAAGTGGGTACTGCACGTTTTTTTTGTAAAGTGAGTATCGTGTCTTAAATGTCCGAGAACTGGCCAGCAGAAAATTCGGAGGCCCAAACAGTGGGTATAGCGGAATTAGGCCGGCCAGAAAATGGGCATAAATAATCCGGAGTCCATGGTCTCGGTCGATAGATCCGCGGTGTCCAAAGTTGAAATGGAGCCGACTGCGGTGTCCAAAGTCGAAACCAAGACGCATGCGGTGTCCATAGTCGGAATCGAAATGACAACGGTGCCCATAGTTTTCATTGTGCGTGACAAAACCGAAAGTTATGTCTATTGTACCCACTCTTCGATCGAAGTATTCAGTCTTGTTGGAGTTGCATGTCGTAAACAGACCTCGCATGTTGCCATCCTGGCTTGGCAGCCTCCGCTTTGTTTTGTCGTTTACCGTTCAGCGGCGGGAAATTCGCACAAGCTGGAGCCATGCATGTGGACCGATGTCGTCGCGCTGTACACAACGTCTGTGCGCCGCTCGGAACATGACATTTTTTTCGCCAATGAATGCTCGCCGAATGGACGCGGCCACCGGCAATGACATTGTCCACGGTGGAAGTTGCCGACGCCGTGCGCACCTTCACCCGATGTCGGCGGCATGTGCCGACGTCCACTTAGGCTCACACAAAGAGGTTCATCAAGTGAACCGCTTTTTCTACCGGTTTGCACGATGAACCGGTACTACAACGTGTATTGAAGGTGCCTCCCCGAAAATATTCTGCGCTTAGTTTACTCCTAGTGTCAAACTTTGACTAACACGTTCGCTGGACATGGAGAACGACGTCCGTCCAAATAGCCCGGCACATCATGGATGGGGTGCTCCCATAGCGGACCCCCGGGCGGCACATCGGGCATGGGTCGCATTGAAGGAGCGGTGGGACCGCAATGTAGCACGCAACCGAGAGTTGGGACATGTAGAACCATCATGGGCCCGACCTCCTGTGACTATGGAGCACATGGCTTGGAACTTGGGAGTGCCCATGCCCAGTAGCAGGCCGCCAAACTGTCCCGAGCCATGGGAGCCGTGGACAAGGACCGAGCCACCGAGTCCGTAGTGGGCATTCGATGATGAAAGTACAGGCATCAGAGTTCTATTACATTGAGAATCCAGGGTATGCGAGTATTATTTCAGTGACAAGTATGGGCATCTGAGTTTTATTGCTCTCACAATTCAGGGTATGCGAGTACTATTTCACTGACTAGTATGGGCTTCCGAGGTTTATTTCATTGACAATTGTGGGTATGTGAGTATTATCTCAGTGACAACTATGGGCTTCCGAGGTTCATTGCATTGTCATTTCTGGGTATGCGAGTATTAATTCAGTGACATGTATGGGCATCCGAGTTTTATTGCATAGACATGACTGGGTATTGAAATATGGGCATGGAACTATTATTTCAATTAGAAATATGGATATCTGTTGTATATTTTTGTCACATTTCCGGGCACAAAAGTAAAAGGTAATTGACAACTATGGGTAGTTCATTATTATTTCATTGACAGCTATGGGCACTACAATATTATTCATGTCACTAGTCTGGGCATGGGAGTAATGTTCATGACACAAGTACGGTCATGGTTGAATGATTTCAGGAAGTACTAGCCAATCCACTATAGATCTAACCATTGTGGATCCAGGACACTGCATAGCCAGAGCCATTGGCACAAGTCACATCGACATCCCTGCTGTCCTTGACATCCCATTGCATCATAGACTATGTCCTCATCGGCATCAACATAGTCGATATTTTCGTCTCCTCCCTCGTAGAATACATGTTCCCAAAGACTCTCCTCTGCCTCTGCTTCACTCGTGGAGGCGTACAATTGACATGCGTTGTTGTATGTCGCTGTACAATGGCACATGCCTACATACCTTGTTGTTGTTGGTGGCCACAAATAGGAATACAGTTTCTGACACACCAATGTCGCACCAACTCCCATGAGGAAGATGACGGTGAAGTCTTGTTGGTCACATGAACTCATGTTTCTGGTTCCTTGAAACAATTGTCGTAAGGAGAATGAAATGAACGTGTGTACAGTCTATATGTACACCTGGTAGCTGCTTGAGGTACATACATTGTAAAATAATTTCGGGACACCATTGTGCACTACAATTTTCACCTTACTGTAATTGTGGACTACAACAGATGCATAGTTCAACAAAGCAAACGTCCAATGTGTGGTTAGTGGTTGTGAATTATTTGAGTAGAAGAGGAATGTGTGCTGATTTCGATATGGGGAGGGAGGAGTACACAAGCTCAGGCATTGGGCATTACAACTCTTAATCAAGGGTAGTTGATCAAAACTACTAACCAAATTATACCACAGCTGAAAGCTAATCTACTGCAGGAGTGCAATGACGGGCCACATGTCATCTGGTATGCACCTCCTCTTCAAGAAGTGCACGTTGGTGATCTCTTCAAAGCACACACATGGAATGAAAACAATGTTCGACATCATGAATGAAGTTGAAGGCAGAGTTCAAATGAAGTAATGGCAGTCAAAACAAGCTCACCCAGACTCACCAAAGGCCAAAGGAGCGGTTGATGCTGTCCACTTCAGCATGGAAGGCCATCCATGCCTCCTCACGATCCTCGACATCATGGTGGTCGACCTCTTCCTCGTCACTGGACACAGAGACAGGGTCGACGACCTCCTGCCCCCTCTCCCCCCCTCCTCTTCCCCTTCCCCCTCCCCTCCCTCCTTGTCCTCCCCCTCCTCATGCTCCCCCTACTCCTCCTCCTCCTCCTCCGACTCCGCCTCCTATTTGGTAGAGGGTGCATCATCCGCCTCATCCCCTGAGTATCCCATGGCGTCCACGTTAGTCCGGCAGGAGGCCCGCATGCGACGCTCAGCGTCTAGCTCGGAGACGCGTGCGTCCACCATGTGCTCGGGGCTTGGAGCCTCCATGTTCGGGCATGCCCACCGGACATGGCCTTGCTTTCCACAGCAGACACAAATGCGCCGTTTCTTCATCTTTGCGTACCTCTCCAAGCGCGCGGTGGCTGGCCGCCCTCGCCCGTGACTTGGGCCTGCCTACTTCCACTTAGGCTCTGTTGGCTTCACCTGCCGCACCTTTGGCAATAGGAACGGGTCGTTGTAGGTCCACTTGTAGCTCAGTTTCAGGTAGCCAAAATCAACGTACACTACGGGGTTCAGCGCGTTCTCCAGCAGTAGGCTGCACGCGTGCGGGCACGGCATCCCATACTCCCGCCAACGCCCGCACGAACAGTCCTTGGTGGTGAGGTTGATTTCGCGTGGAGTGTCGTTGCGACGCGTGGCTGTGCCGCTGTGCCATGGTCTCTTCTCGTCGCCATCCAGAGCGAGTGAATACTCTCTGCTGTGGTTGAAGTTGTTCTTCAACTTGAGGTTGAGCGCAGGCGCGATGCTGCCCTCGGCATCGTGTGCCATCCTGCGCCGAATGTGCCATAATCGCTACACAAACACGTGCAGGCTCACGAAACTAAGATACGGATATATTTTCTTGAGCTCCACCAGCTTTCCATCCAGAGACTCCATGGCGTTGCTGGTGGTAGGCCCACCGCGAGAAACCTGACAGAACAGCCTGCTCCAGCGCTCCTTCGGGATGCCGAGCTCTCCATTCCTGCCCGGCAGGTAATCAACTGCCCTTGACACTGTGCACCGCATCTCTACCAGGCATGCGGCCCAGTCCGCCTGTGTCGTCACGTGCGCCAGGTTCCAGAATAGTGCGTCCCACCTGCCCTGGCACTTGGACTGCACGTTGCGCATAAGATGCCATGTGCGGTACGTGTGGGCCGCCCCGGGCAGCTTGGCCTCGACAGCGTCGGCCAGTCCCTTCTCGCGGTCAGATATGACCGTTGTTCCATGTTGTGCGGCCGTGGGGTACGCTGCTGCCACCAACTCACAGAACCAGCTCCAGTTGCGCTCATCTTCCCCGGACACCAAGGCATACGCAGTGGGTATGTCGTCATTTGCGTCGAAGAATTGCATGATGTGGAGTACCTGCTTGTGGCCATTTTTTAGGTGTGTGCCATCCATGACGAGGACCTGCCTGGTGTACTCAAAACCTCTCCTACAGGCACCGGGTGCGATAAACACTCTGTCGATTGCAGAGTGTTCATAAAAATCGGTGAATAAAAATACACAAAACCTCTCTGGTGCGTGGTCCCCGCCATCGGGAGACATCATGGACACCTTGTTCATAAAAATTGGCTCTATATAACTGGGATACTCACGGTCGTCTCGCGTGCACCGTCAACGAGGCCGCCATGGGCACGAGGAACATAATCGACGTTTCGATGCACCACAATACACTGCAAGGTGAGAACCCCCCACGAACCAATACTGTCGATGTCGATCAAATAATATTTTTCGGCGATTGGTACGACTGCAGTTGAGGGAAATACATGGTAGCCGTGCATGATGGGAGGTACATTGCGTCTCGTGAAACTGGCAGGATGTGACACCTGACAGGCTGTCAAAATCAGATACAAATGCGGTAGAACACACAGACTCGTTTCAAGAGGACGAATGTGCAATTTGTTAAACTTCGACGACCCTTCAGACAACGGACTGAGATGATGCAATTGGCTCTATGATATGCAACGCATTTCTACGAGCCGAAGCGTTGCATCATCGGATGCAAGACCCCCGTCATGAAGGCGTCGGAGACCTAACGAACCACATCAAATTTTTTCCATATTACGCGTACGGCCGCCGACGACGGTCGTTTCCACGTGGTCGCTGAAATCTATGACAAATATGTGAAAACCTTGAAACATATGTCAAGCATGCCCATGACTCACACTAACTGGGGGCATAGATGTCATGTCGTTTTCAACTATGGGCACTGCAGTCATTTCGATTCCGACTATGGACATTGCATGCGTCTCCGTTTTGACTTTGGACACCGCCGTCGACTCGATTTCGACTATGGGCACCGGGGATCTATCGACCGAAACGATGGAAATATGACGACTCCGTCCCCAGAACATAGGTCTTTTTCTTGATTGGCTTAGAAACTGAGTAACAAGTTCTATGGAGCTGGGAGGGGAGCTACAACTTGGAGAGGTCTCCCATTGTTGCTCATTGTCACTTCCTAATGAGTCATTTCCAGTTTTCAGCTGTTGTCTGGCATGAACTCTGGCGCAAGCGTTTCTGAGTAACAACCCTAGAGCTCTTTGACTTAGACTCTGGTGCAGCAGACTGAGGGGGCAGCCTAAGGCACTAGCGTGGGATCCTGCATGCTACATCAACAATGCTGCTGCCCAACCTGCTGCATTAGGATTTCAAGCTTGGTATCAAAGCCAGAGCGTTGTAAAAGCAACGGAACATTGGCGAACAGGTCCAGTCAACGCTGGCTTGTCCAAAGAATACGCCCGTGCAGGGGAAATGCTGCCGGATTTTTTTCGGTAGTGTTGACCCGCCGGGTGGAGTCTTCAAAATGCTCCCGATGCGGGGGAAATTTTGCCAAAATTTTTCCAGTGGCACTGATCCCATAGCGGTGGTAGCGGTGGTGGACTAGCGGCCGGCACGGCCGACCGATGCTGGAGCGGTGCTGATGCACGTGGCGACAAAACCGCCCGGGAAGTGACTGTGCTACTGTTGCTAGCACGGCAGCAGCAGCAACATCACGCAACAAGCAACATGTAACAAGTAGCACACAGCTAGCAGGCAATAGCTAGTGCAGCAAGTAGCAGCTTCTACAGCAAGCAACAATAGTAGCAGCAGGCAATAGCCACCGCCGATAGTAGTAACAAGCAATGAGCAGCAGTGAGTAGCGAGCAACAAGCATCAGCAACAAGTAGTGAGTAGTGAGCAGTAGCAAGCAACGAGTAGCGAGCAATAGCAACAACAGTCGACAGTAGTAGTAGTAGTAGTAGCAATGAGTAACAACAGCCAAAAAGTTGTAGTAGCAGCCAGCAGTGGACAACAGCAGCAGCAGCTGCGGGCAACAACAGTTGCGGGCAATAGTAGCAGCAACTGTATGTAGCAACTACAGTAACTACGGGTAGCAGCAGCAGCCAACAGCAACGGCCGGCAACTACAACAGTAGTAGCGGCTACGGCAGTAGCGCGCAACTGTAGCAGCAGCGAGAAATGACCACTAAAGAGAAAAAGAGAAGGAAACAAAAGAAAACTCACGAAATCCTGTACAACCGAGGACTGGGGGCTGCACCCCCACCCTTGCTACTTTTGTTGCAATACCAGTAGCCGCCATAGTAGTAGTAGCGTACAGCAGCACTATTGCAATAGGAGCAGCCACAGTAGCTATTGCCATAGTCACAATAGCTGTAGTAGCACCAACAGCACACAGTAGCTCAGCGACGATGGCGGTAGTAGCGGTAGCATCAACCACAACAATGCTGCAGCATCAGAAGTAGCAGTCGTTGTGACGTCAGCCACGAGTACTGACGTCATCACAAACGTCACTGTTCACATCACTACTGACGTTGTTAGTAGCAGCAGCAGTAGCTACAACAACCATAGTAGCAACAGCTACAAGAGCACCATCAGTAGTAGCAACACATCAAAAGTAGTAGTAGTAGCAGCCGCTGTAGGAGCCTCTATAGAAACATCAGTCATAGCAGCAGTAGCAACCATAGAAATAAGAGTAACAGTAGCAATAGTAGCTACAATTGGATAGCAAAAAATGTAACAACGGCTATTACAGCAGTGCAAAAGCCACTATTGACGTCAGCCACCCTCGGCTGACATCACCGCTGACGTCCCTATTGATATCAGTCACACTGCTGACTACACTGTCAACATCACTACTGACATCACCAACAAGTTAAAAAAACAAAAGAAAGGGAACCAAGGTTGCAAGTGAGGAGGGGTCCTCCTCTGCAAGAGGACCCTTTCACCATCTCTTTTTACAACAACTACAGCAGCTATAGTAGCAACAACAGCAGTAGTAGCTACCGCCACTACAATAGCAACAACAACAGCAGTAGCAAATGCAATAGCAGCAGCAGCAGTAGCTGCAACAACCACAACAGTAGTTGTAGTAACCGCAACAGCAGCCATTGTAGTAGGAGCAGCAGTAGTAGCTATAGTAGTCGTAGCAGTAGCCAGTAAAGCAGCAATAGTAACAGCAACAACAGTAGTAGTAGTAGTAGGCGCTACAACAGTGAGTACATCAACAACACCAGTAGTAGCAGCAATAACTGTAGTAACAACCGTAGCAGCAGCAGCAACTGCAATTATAGTAGCAGCAGCATCCGCAAGAGTACCAACACCCCACAAGATTGGTCGTCAGCCTTGCTGGCTCGACAGATCCGCTAGCCGCCATACGCCAGCTGCTCGCAATGTTGACGTAGTAGCTATTAGAACTACAGCCACCGACAGGTGCCACAATAGCAGCCGCTGTAGTAACAACATCGGCGCCAACAACATCTTTCGTCGCCGCCATTCCTTCCACATGGGCATGCTAGTCCCGCCATTTCCTCTACGCAGCAGAGGCGCAGCAACATACCCAGCGCCAAAGGCATATTGTGTCTTCAGTCTTAGGCCCCGCTCTAGGTGCTGGCCACAGGCAAAAGGACTTTGAAACCCCACCCCCACCACTTTAGGTTGGCGAGCAGTTTCGGAGCTTGGAGCTCAGCTTTCGCTTCTGGGCGCAGGGTGAGGGCGTGTGGCCATGCTATGTCCTGTGCTATGACTCCACCCAGGCCAACCAGGTGTATGATGCTGGTCGCACTGCACGTGCCCTCGTCCCTGTTGCCACTGAATCGTCACATCTTGCTCTCGAGCCCTTCCTCAGCGACTTCTCCACTGGCAGCCTCCCCGACCCCGTAGCGGCGTGGCACATCTTCATGCATCCTCATCGCCTGTCCAGCAAGGCAAAGACCAGCCGACTGCTTTGGGAGTTAAAATGCCTCCATATGGGGGAGATCGAGACGGTCACCTCCTACTGGCAGCGGGCGGAGGACATCCTTTTGCCTTTGGGAGACGCTGCACCACCCCCTCTATGTGCACTCATCACCATCAAGCATGGCACAACCGATGTGTTCACCGACGTCTTCGTCCATTATACCGAGGATGTCCTCGTCGTGATGGCTACCCAGGACATCCTCATGCCCTTGGCAGACAAGCTCTTTCTCCGCATCAAGGAGGCTCGTTAGGAGTCCCACATCAAACGCACGGAGGCACTGGCCTCTCGTGCCGTCGCATTGGTGGCTGTTGCCGCCCCCGCAACAGTTGCGTCCTCCGGCGCCTCATCATCTAGCAAGAAGAAACGTAAGGGCAAGAAGGGCAAAGGCACACAGCAGTAGTCGAACGGATCTAGTAGCGGCAGCTTAGTCTGCCACACTTGTGGCCAGCTAGGACACGGGTGGTACACGTGTCCGCTCTTGACACATGATGCGCACATCATTTCCACCATGCGTTCCAGCGTGAGCGCTGCATCGCCACCGCTGCCATGACTGTCGCTGCTCCTACTGTGTTCACACCGCCCGCTCCGATAGCTCTGCCGCAGCATCATGCGTAGCCGTTCACACCCGCTCTTCCGTCATCGGCGCCTCCTTCCTCCTTCCCAGAATCTGGTGCCGTCATGTCGCAGTCGGTCTACTCCATCGGGCCCTCCACCCGTAAGCGTTAGCTGGAGCAGTTCATCACACTCCAGCTCGGATTGCCTCGTCCTCCTCCCAAGGGAAGTGTGAGTTGCCTTGTCGCTGGTCATCCTGTCTTGCCATGCATGATAAAGTCTGAGCTGTGGTCGTGCCCTCCACCTTTGTCTGTTCCGTTCTCTGTCGTGCCCTCCCCACCTACTCCTCTTCGTGATGATGTTGCATGGCTGGATGATTGGAAGTCTCGGTTCGCATCCCCGTCCACCGCGTCCGCGTCCCTCGCCCACTGCCATGCAACTATTAGCGACTTGGCGACACCTGTCTAGGATCCGGCCGAGAAATGGATCATTGACTCCGGGGCTAAGCATCACATGACGCCCTCGCGCGAGGCCTTCAGTGTCCTTGGCCCCGTTACCGATGTCTCTGGGGTGCGGACTGCTTTTGGTCAGGTTTTACCCATTCATGGCCCCTGCATGGAGAAGTGGACAAGCGCGACACGTGCCACAAGCTGCCACAGATAGTGGCATGGAAGACGACGCGACTAGACAGACGCAACGACATAGTGCCAACACCACACGAGTGTAGGATGTCCATGCTCATACGGTCAAGGGAAGTGATGGACAGGAGGCTGAGCTCAAGACCAATGACAAAGAGGACATCAGTCACGAAGATGTCCCAGCGGGACCTCGGAAACAAACAACACCGACGCCGTGAACGGTGACGACTACCCTCATCAACGACTGCTCTCGCTATCGCTGGATTTTCTGTCTTCGATAGAAGAGCGATGTCTGTCCCACCATTCGGGACTGGCTCATCCGTATTGAGTGTGACTGTGGTCGTCCTCTCCGCCGCTTCCGCTCTGCTCGCCGTGGCGAGTTTATATGGGAGACAACACCCTTCCTCGCCTCCCGTGGCATCTGTCATGAGACGCCAGCGCCTTACACGCCAGCCCAGAATGACGTCTCTAAGCGGTGGAACCGCACCATGGCCGACGCTGTCTGCACCATGCACGTCGAGTCTGGTCTTTCCGATGGTTCTACTTCAAAGCCATGATATACATGATGTGGTTCTGGAACTGGATTCTCCACGGACTTCTTCCCCGTCAGTCTACACAGTACCAGCACTGGTGTGGCAAGCACGCCGACCTCCACCCGGCTCGTGTGTGGGGCTGCATGGCCATCGTGTGGCTGCCTACCCTAGACCAAGGTGGCAAGCTTGAGTCACGTGGCCGTCCCCGAACATTCCTTCGCATCTTCCGCCAGTCCAAGGCATGGCATTTTTGGGATCCATCACGACACTCCATCGTCGAGTCCCGGAATACCCTCTTCTTTGAGCGCCTATATCCCCACGACCTTGTTTGCTCTGGCACATTGATCTCCCTTCCGTCACATGGGAGAGTGGTGGGTCCGTCCTCCATCTAGCCACGTGCGGGCGTCTCATCACCAGTGCCTGCTCGCACCTCTACGCCAGCCGCCCCATCCATGTCCGCCAGGTCGTTTGGGCCAGCTGTCCCATCTGTGTCCGCTGGCAAATCTACATAGGTTGTCTCGTCTATGTTTGTTAGCCCCTCCGGGCTAGCTGCTCCATCTGTGTCTGCTGGTACATCCATACCGACCGTCCCGTCAGTGTCCACCAGCACATCGATGCCGGCTCCCCCGTCCGTGTCCGCCAGCCCCTCCGGGCTAGCTGCCCCATTTGCGTGTGCTGGCACATCTACGCCGGTCGTCCCATCTGTGTCCGCCAGCCCTTCCGGTCTAGCTCTCCCATCTGCATTTGCTGGCACATCTGCGCTAGCTGCTCCATTCGTGTCTACTAGCCCCTCCGGGCCAGCTGCCTCATCTGCGTCCGTTGGCACCTCCAAGCCGGTTGCCCCGTCCGCGCCGGCACGCTACACATGTATCCCGGACAGGAGTCTCTGACCCCAACCGTCAACGAGCACACAGGCCGTCTCCTCGTGCCCCATCGCGCCACGATCCCCTGTCACCCCACGAGGTTCTCTGCCTCCCGACAGACCCACTCCCACAGTCATGAGTGGGGACCCTGGCACCAAAGCGCTTGCCTTGGCCACTTTGGTGGTCATCACTTCCTGACATCCAGGGTGAGCTTTGGGCTACACCATGCTCCATCAGGAGCATCAATATGCCATCACAGCTATGCTCACACGTACACTACTTAGGCCGTGGGACGTACACACACTCACTATCTGACCCACGGAACGCCTAGAGGATCCAGCCATCCCACGTGAGGCTCGGGCGTCTCTCGAGGCCACACACTGGGAGGCTGCATTCGTCGATGAGCTCGCCGTTATTCGACAAAATTAGGTCTACGAGCTTGTCGACCTTCCCCTAGGCCAAAAGGCCATCGGCGCCAAGTGGGTCCTCTGACGCAAGTGGAAGTCGGATGGGTCCCTGGACAAGTACAAGACCCGTCTTACAGTCAAGGGGTTTGCTCAGGTCCCTGGGATCGACTATGAACAAATCTTCGCCCCGATCAGTCGATTCTCTACTAGCCGGGTGTTGTTCAACCTGGTTGCCAATTGTTGGTGGGAGCTGCATCAGATGGATGTGAGCAACGTCTTTCTCCATGGCTCACTGGAGGGCGAGGAGCTCTACATGATGGAGCCTTTAGGCTTCGACAGTAGCTCTGGCAAGGTCTGGAAACTACGGAAGGCCCTCTATGGCCTGAAATTGTCACCATGTTGCTTGAATCAGGAGATAAGTCATACGCTTCTCAGCGGCGGCCTCCTTCACAACACTGCTGATCCCGCACTATTCATCAAACCGCAAGGCCAGACCTTTGTCGTTGTCCTAGTCTACGTCATCTGCTCATCGCGTCATCGGATGCAACTGCCATCCAGCAGGTTAAGGACCTACTACATGCCGCCTAGATGAAGGACATCAGATCGGCTTTAGTCTTTCTGGGCATGGAGCTTGAGCATGATCGCTCCATGGGTGTCCTGCACGTCCATCAGGCAGCCTAAATATATATTTTGTCAGGGCACTTTTTCAAGGACCTGCCCCTTGTGCCGAGAGCATCCTTATCCATGTCATCTGATGGGCAGGTGAAGCTGAAGAGTTTCAATCCAGCTATTGTGGGGGAGCTAGTAGACGTGACCATGTATCTGCGTGTCATCGGGTCACTGATGTTCCTCGCAACGACAACGCGTCCAGACATTGTGTTCACCGTCAACCTACTGGCCCAGTTATCTCAGGCGCCACATCACCTCCACTTTGAGGCCGTAGTTTGAGTACTGCACTACATCATCTTCATCCTACGGCGAGGCCCCATATTCCGTCGACAACCTTTCATTTTTGTGGTAGGCTATACCAACAGTGACTGGGCCGGCAGTTCGGACGGTAAGAGTTGAACTGGCTGGATATTTCTTGTTGGTGGCAAGGTTGTGTCCTGGCGCAGCGGCAAGCAAGGTTGCATTGCACGAAGCACTACTTAGATTGAGTATGTGGCCCTTGGTTCTGGCTCATATGAGAGCGTGTGGTTACGTTGCCTGTTGTCCGAGTTACGTGAGTCAGCCCCGACCATCACGTTGCATTGTGACAATGAAAGTCCCATGGCCATTGCTAACAATGACGGTGTGCATCACACTCGCACAAAGCACATCAGTCTTGAGTATCACTATGTGCGTTCATTGTTGCATGACAACAACATCAGCATTGTGTGGACTGCGACGGCATGACAGTTGACTGACTTCTTGACCAAGGCACTGAAGAGTGACTCGTTCAAGAAGGCTGTGAGTGTAATTGGTGTGCGTCTGTGAGGTCCTCTCTCTATCTCTCTCTACCTCTGCCCACTTGGTCTCCATGCTCTCTGCCCGTCTATGAACACTGTGCTTGTGAATCATGGGGAAGTGTTGGTTTTCACGCATGTCTTGTTGTGCTCTATTGTGTCTTCCTGGCTTGTGTACATTGGCGTGCAGATGATTGACGGCGAGACGCGATGTTGCTTGAGTGTCGTCCGATGGAGCCGACGCACGCTGAGGCCTACACGCATTTGGCAAGAGCCTCCTCCCTCCTTTGTGCTCAGCTCCATCGGCAGGCCTCCTCCACAGTCATGCCGCCGGCAGTCACTGTCGCTGCATATGGTGTATGCACGCGTCCAGTATTGGGTCTGACTCCGCTGTTGCATCTACAACGCCATGCTCTGCTTAGGGTCCATGTTTCATATTGTTCGGGCACTGTTGGGACCGGGGACTAGAGTAGACGCCGTCCGGGTTCAGGTAGCTATAACTCATTGATGCTATTTTTCTAGGTTATTCTGACTGCAGAACTGAGTTCGTAGCGTGCGTATTATGGTATGATCCAGTTTTCAGGCAAGACGGACCACACGCAAGTTTTGGGCTGTCGGCTGTCAGGAAGGGCTCACCGAGAAAACCATGCCTGCCAGAAAATAGGTCTCTTTCCTGATTGGCTTAGAAACTGAGTAACAAGCTCTACAGGGCTGGGAGGGAGCTAGAACTTGGAGGGGTCTCCCATTGTTGCTCATTCTCACTTTCTAATCAGTCATTTCCTGTTTTTAGCTGTTGTCTGGTGCTAACTCTGGCGCGAGCGTTTTTGAGTAATAATACCAGAGCTCTCATACTTAGACTCTGGTGCAGCAGACTGAGGGGGCAGCCTAAGCAACTAGCGTGGGATCCCGTACACTACATAAAAAATGCTACTGCCCCAACCTGCTACATTAGGATTTCAAGCTCCTGGGTAGATCAGCTTGGTAGATTAGCTGGATAGATCAGCTGTTTCATGACGTGAGAGTCTCAAGTCATGGCGTACTCGTGTGATTTCTCCCCAGGTAAGGCCATTGTCATTTAATCTGTGCATGTGTGTGCCATGGAGAGTGAGACAAGAGGGCATAGAGAAGTGAGTGGCCAACAAACTTCAACACTCCCCCATGACCTGCAGGCAAACAATCCACACACATGGCATGCTCAGAATGATGTGAAAGACAAGGACCAGGAAAACATCATGTTCCTCAACCTGGGTCATGAGGACAGATGAGACCAATAGTCTGAACAACACGTTAAAAAATGTTTCGGCTGATGGCCTTGGTGAGAAAGTCAGCTCTCTGAGATCGTGTGTTCACCTAAGCAACCCGGACAACACCAGCAACAATGCACTCACGAACAAAGTGATGCTCAACGTTGATATGTTTGGTGTGGGAGTGATGCATGCCACTGTTTTTGGCAATGGCCTTTGCGCTGTGATTGTCACAACGCAGGGTAATGCAACGGATGGGAACATGCAATTGCTGCAGCAGACAACAAAGCCAGACAGCCTTACACGTGCCTGCACCAAGAGCGACATACTCCGCCTCAACAATGCTGCAAGAAACACACCCTTGTTTTCTACTTTTCCATGAGACTGCTATCCCGCCAACCATGAAGATGTGTCATGTTCTGTTGTGTGCATCAAATTCATGTGCCCAGTTACTTTTTGTGAAACCGTCAACCAGGACTGAGGGTTGTGTTCAAAAGTAGAACCCGACACGAGGTGTGGACAATGCATACTACACTACTCGCAACACTACCTCAAGATGATACTCACGGGGACACTGAGAGATCTGAGACAAGAAGTTCACAGCAAAGGCAACATCAACACGCATGGTGGTAGGAAGATACATCAGGGAGCCAATGACCCTGAGGTAGTCCGTCACTTCAACTGTCTCCCCTTGCTTGGATGGTTCCAAGGACTTCAGCAGCGATTGACCGGATGGGATCATAAGTGTGAACGTTGTGGGGATGGAAGCAAGGAGCGGTCCAAAGCAATCCCCCAGCCTGCGAATGTACGTAGCTTGGTGAAAATGCAGGGTGCGGCATGTGCGATCACGTTCGGGTTCCATGTCGAGGAAGACACGTGCTGGGCCAAGGTCCTTCATCTTTCATGCTGCTTGAAGAAGAGACGTTGCGGCTATGACAGACACAACATCTGGGGATTCAATGCGGAGATCATCCACATAGAAAAGGATGGCCGTAAGTGGCTTGGTGGGGGCACTGAGGAACAGAGCGAGGTCCACAGTGCTCATTTAGAAGTCTCCTTTTATTCAGAGTTGCTGTGATTTCTAGGTTCCAGCAGCGTTGTGACTGCTTCAGCCAATACAGGGCCTTATGCAAGCGCCACACTTGGTTCGTTCCATTACAGAAACCAAGTGGCTCTACCATGTGGATTTCCTCGTCCAACTTGCCATGCAGAAATGCGTTCTTGATGACCATCTGTTCCAACTCCCTGTCATGATGGGCAACCAGGTTGAGTAGTGCCTTGGCGGTGGTGTGGCGAGGAACTGGGGCAAATGTCTCATCAAAGTCAACCCGAGGGACTTGTGAGAACCCTTTTGTCGTGAGGTGTGCCTTGTATCATTCAACAATGTTGTCAAGATTCAGCTTACAACGGTATACCCATTTGGTTGCAACAGCCTTGTGGCACGGTGGGAGATCTATGAGCTCATACATACCATGCTCAAACAGCACGTCAAGTTCGGCTTTCATGGCTTGCTTCCACAAGGGAGAGTCAGCTACCGTATGAGCAGCGTTTACAGTCAAAGGTCCAGGCAGGAGGGAGGAGATACCAACAGCAGCAAAGCATGAGGAAACATACTCAGCTACATATGAGGAGAGAGCTGAGTGAAATTCTTGTTCAATGAGGGTGTAGCCAAGGGCAATGCTGGGGTGCGCCATGAAGACAGCCGTGGACAAGGCAGATGTTACAAGACCAAGAGCACGAAGGCCACGATCGTCAGAGATGATAGGGTGAGAGGAGGACGGGATTGCCCTGAGGTGACCACCACGCATGTAGGGTGAGACTAGACGAACAGATGGGACACGTATAGACGGCGGTGAGGAAGCCACAGGGGAGTACGGGTGCACAGAGGGAGATGGAGAAGGTGTAGCAGAGGTGGCAGAGGGCTCAAAGAGGATTGGAGGCACAGAGGGAGCGACGGGCTCCAAGGACTCACAGGAGACAGAGGGTGTAGGGTCAGAGGAGGCAGAAGAATCTGCGGGCTCGGAGGAGACAGAGTGATCCGAGGACTCAGAGGAGGTAGAGAATGCAGGCTCGGACGAGGCAGAGTGATCCATGGACTCGGAGGAGGCAGAGGGTGCCGATGGATGCACAGAGGGGAGAACAAGAGCCTAAGAGGATAGAGTGCCACCCCCACCCTGAGGGGGTGGAGAGAGGGACACACCAAAGCCAGAAACATCACGCTCAAACAAGTGCTCAAAGAAGAGTGCGTCACGGGACTCAATGACACGACAATGAGAGGGATCCCAGAAACGCCAGGCTTTGGAAAATGGGGAGACACCCCGGAAGTCGCACAAATGACCACGGGGAGGCAGGTTACCATCCCGTTGGTCAATGGGAAGCCACACGGAGGCAAGACATCCCCACACATGAACAAGCCGGGGATCAGCCTGCCGGCCCGTCCAACGCTCAAAGGGCGTGACAGTGTAAGGGAGGGGAACATGAGGGACTCGATTCCAGACCCACGTCATGTTGGACATGGTCTCAAAGGAAAATAAGGGGGGTTGACCAGAGGCTTAGAGAAGGGAGCACACACCATCAGCAAGGGTGCGATTCCAATGCTCGGACACGTCATTTTACTATGGTGTATAGGGGGCATAGGACTCAAGATGAACACCATGAGATTCAAGTGAGAGGTGGGACCAAGAAATTCACCCCCTCTATCAATGCAAAAGTCATGCAATGGACGAAGGCAGGCGCACTTAGCCTGAGGAAGCCAGCATTCAAGTACTTCAATGATGTCACTCTTATGATGAGGGGCAAAGATCCATCAATAGCACAAGAGAAGTCATGAGTCAAGCACAACACGTAGTGACCGAGGCCACCAAGGAAGTCCTAGGACAAAGGACCCATGACATCAACATGCACGAGGTCTAGAGGATGGGAGGTGGTGGACTCAATAGTTGTGAACGGAGAGCAATGCATCTTGCCACTGGAACAATCAAGGCAAGTAGAGGAGCAAGGAGGTGCAAATGTGGCAGCATCAAGGCCGATAGCAGGCTGGAGGCAAAAAAGCTAGTGAATGGCGGCAGTATGAATGTGGCAGAGATGACGATGCAAGAGACGGACAGGTGACAAGGAAGACAAGACGTGGACAAGAGCAGAGGCAGCAGAAGACGATAGTAACATGAGAGGGACATGGAACAGACAATCACAACACACTCCATGAAGAAAAACATGGTTAGAAGAACACAAAGCAATAGAGGCAAGGCCGCGGCTGGACGAGAAGTCCATATCCTGGTCGTCAAGGGTGGTCAAAGAGAAGGGACTAACCTCAAGATCAGGCAGAAATAGCACATCACGGAGGTATACAGTGCCACCAGGGCCAACAATGGGAACAACACCATCATCCTAGACAGGGAGAAGTTGGCCGGAGTCAGTGCGCACAGAGCGAATACAACCAACAGGCCCGAGAGACACAAAGGACGAATGAAAGGAGGTCATGTGATGTGTGGCCCTGAGTCAATGATCCAAAGGCCAGGGGATGCACGAGTGAAAGGTAGAATGAGGCAGACAGCGACAGTGCCATGAGAGGAGTGGGAAGGAGTAACATCGAGATAAGTGGGGAACGTATGAGATTGCCAATCTTCAATCCATGAACGGTCATAAGGCAATGTCCCTTGTACACAACCGGATGCATCACCATGCAGAATGGCATCAGACTCATAGACGAGCACACAAGATTGGCCACTCACACTCTCACCTCTGTGAGACCAAAGATGGAGGACCTCCACCAAGCGTCACTCAAGAGTGCGCTCCTTGGCACGACGTTCATCGGAGCGGTCCAAGGATCGATCGGAGGAGTGGTTGGAGAGATGACCATCGTCACAAATCCAGGGAGGCATGGAGTAGTGAGAAGAAGGGGGACCATAGTAGGGAGATCTGGATAGAGGCGGAATCCAATCCCATAGACTACTGGGAGGTGGCGACGGCTGGAGGGGAGCAAGAGTGGTGGTGAGCGCGGAGGCTGAGGAAGAGGACGAGGAAGATGCAACCGTCACTACTCCTGCGGCAAAGGAGGAGGTGACACCTGTGCATACCCAATGGGTGTGCATGGAGGATGCCAGATGAATGTCATCACGAGGAGCTGGGCACTTTGGTGCCGAGTGGCCAGTGGCTCCACAGTTCCAACAGGTGACTTCTGCGACAGTGCTGGTGCCTGAGGAGGTCTTGCCACCGCTACCACCGCCACGACCTTTTCCACCACAACCACCCCCACGACCGGTCCCGCCGCCTCTGCCCCGAGAAGCAGCTTGAGTGGGATGAGGTACGACGGGAGAAGAGAGGGATGGAGAAGAGGAGGTGGCTGCAGGTGAGGAGGATAAGGATGCAATGATTGTGGCGAGAGCTGCACGATGCATGCGTTTGTTCTGCACGTTGCTCCACAAATCGGTGAGCCAAGAGGCAGTGAACTCATAAAGAGGTCCAATCCCTGGCGGAGACTTTTCAGGGACAGGAGCAGCAGAAAGACACTCAAGCTCTGCCTAGGAGACATGTCGTTAGAGGTCAGAGAGCTCAGGGATAAGACCAGCAACAATGGACAAGAAGGCAGAGAGGGGACCTGGAGCTGTCTTGCCCAGTTCACGTAGGAGGCGCAGGCTATGTGCCCAATACTCGTCTGCACTTTCATCCATTCATATCTGAAGTGTGTTGAACTGCACAGTCAGAGTACTCTAGGCAGCATGCCCAGTCACAATTTTGCGACGACGGATGAGACATAGGCACCGAGAGGATCAGCGCACGTGCCACGGGTAGGGTCGGTGTTGTACGTACCAATGTCGTCAAGGAGGCCTTCAGGCCTCGTATTGATGAGGGCCAGTACAATGTGGGCAACCTCAGTGGGCTAAGGAACAAACGACGGCTTGGCGGGAGAGTATTACTCCCATAGTAGCTAATCCTGAGTTCATGCACTAAAGCGTGTTTCCCTCGAGGTGAAGGTCAGCTTAGAGGTGAATTGAGGTGGTGGAGTCTCAAAGTCGTGCTTGACAGGAAGGAGGACTCGAGCAAGCACAGTTGTGGAGAGAGTGGAAGAAGAGGACCTGGGAACACCAGTGGGAGGTACAGAGGAGTCAGCAGATGTAGTTTCTTCAGTGCAAAGAATAGCAGCGAGACCTGGGACAGCGCGCAAGCGCTCTATGACTAATGCAGCTACTATGGTGGCCAATTTGTGCTGAGCCTCACGTCCCTGTCGCAATTCATCCTCAATCCCTTCTCCCTGTGATTGATACTATTGCAGACACAACGAGAACGTTCGTGGTGATGTACAGTGTGAGATTCCAAGCAGTACCAGTGGGAGTGAGGACAATAGCTACGGTGGACGCACAGATGGAGCCAACGGCGCTAGAGGTGGCGTTGACTAGTGAGGATGTTGTATTTACCACAATAGCAGCTGCTGCTGTCACCTCTATGGTAATGTTAGTAGTGGCAGTGGCAAGCAACGTGAGAGATGTTGCGACGTGTGTGTAAGCCTCGGTTGCACGACCCACTACAGTCTATGTCAGGGCTCTGCAAGTGCGGGCTGTGGCTGCGAAGGTTGCAGTGGCATCAACAGGTTTGTCGAGAACTGGCCAGGTCAATGGAGTCTGTGTGGATTGGCACAACTAGAATCACTCCAGGCACCTCAATTGCCTTGGACGGTCTAGCCAAGTCTGCTATTGTGGGAGATGGAGCAGGGTCGGCGATTGGAGCGGGGTTGGATGACTGAGTTTTTGTAGGAGGTTGCATGCTTCAAGGCCGAGGTACCGATGGTGGAAAATCGTCTGCCGTGTACACCTGCCAGTCAATCTCCTCACACTTTTGTGCATCTCCATGCTCTATTGCTGCGGCAACGTCCTTGTACCAGTAGTAGTTTTCTAGCATGCGAATGCAGCGTGGGGTGTAGTTGTCAGTGGGTGAGGGCGCGTCAAAGACTCGCGGGTCCTCCCACCCACGATCAGCATAGCGGGCGACCGTACGTGGAGAATCCAACTCGTTGTGCGGGGGACCGCCAAGCGGTAGCAAATCCAGTGTGGCAGGTGTTAGGACTGTAGATGAAGCCAGGAAATGGTGCTATCGCAGGAATGCGACAGAGAGGCGAAGCACGCATGCAACGGTGACGGCCTGAAGTGGGGCTGACCGCCGTGACGTGGCAGAGGAGCAAACAGCTGCTAAGCCTGAATGAGAAGCCCACACACGAAGGAGACAGACTGTAGTGGAGTACTGTGCCGAGAGAGCGAAGCACCAAAGAGCTGTAGTGCCAAGAGGTGGCGTCCACGCACGACGGAGAGGTGGTGCAATGGAGTTGACTGCTGTGGACAAAGAAGGGCAAAGAAGTACCAGAGGGCAGACTACGGTGCACTATAGGTGCGGAGATGTCGCTAGAGGATGGCTGCAGCAGTTCCGAAGGCTCGTTGCCGCGCTACGAGTGGTGTTTGGCACGCAGGCTAAAGGGCCGGAATTGACCGCTGCAGTCTGCGTCAGTGCTGGCCCACCACAGACGTGGCAGGCAGTGGTGATGCCGGATTGACACAGTGTCAACAGTGGCGAGAATGCCACAGGCCCACTATGTTGATGAGATCGTGCGGCGGGTGAATCACAGGTCCGGGACCAATGCAGAGCAGGGGTGGACCCCCATTTCTCTGATACCAAAAGTTACCCGGTAGTTTCCTAGTGATATCGTATGCCATGGGGTGGGCGAGCACAAGGAAACACAAGTGAAGCCATGAAATCGGTAAGCTTTGCCTCAGAAACTTGTGTCATAGAAATGACAATGAGTAGGAGGAGCGAGAGTCTAAGAGACCGGTGAGCACGCATTCACACCAAGCAGATTGCTTGGATGAGCACGTACCGCCACCCAGGGGTCGAGCCCGACCACTCGGTATTTAACCGAGGGCGGCTTCTCACCAATGCACGGTCCAGGATCGACATGGTGACCCCCTAAGGATCAGCATCCGGGTCATATGCAGCTCCCCCAAAACACTCAGAGGCAAACAAGCATGATGCATGGGTTTGCAGTGAGAATGAACAAACCCAAGCATCTACCGCATAAATAAGAGATAGTAAAAAAACAGCCATGTGTGTGCCAGAGGGCACTCCTGAGTAGATCAGCTGCTTCATGACGTGAGAGTCTCCAGTCATGGCGCACTCGTGTGATGTCTCCCTAGGTACGGCCATTGCCATTTAATCTGTACATGTGTGTGCCATGGAGAGTGAGACAAGAGTGCAAAGAGATGTGAGTGGCCAACAAACTTCAACATATCCATCGAGCCGTGAGCCAGAGAGAGAGGGGAAAGAGAGAGAGAGAGAGAGAGAAAGAGAGAGCTAGAGAGAAAGGGAGAGAGAGAGAGAGAGAGAGACAAAGGGAGAGGGAGAGGGAGAGGGAGAGGGAGAGG
>SZWC01001356.1:119946-144685 GCA_023375785.1 Penium margaritaceum
TGGAACATCCAATGCCAACAGGAGATAGGGAGGGAGGGAGGGATGGATGGATGGAGGGAGGGAGGTTGAGGGAGAGGGAAGGAGGGAGGGTGAGGGGGAAGAGGGGGAGAGGGGGATGGGGACAGGGATGGGGGATGGGGAGGGAGGAGGGAGAGGTTGGAGGGGGAGGGGATGGGGGAGGGTGAGAGGGGAGGGGGATGGGGATGGAGGAGGGGAAGGGAGGGGAGGAAGAGAGGGAGGAGGAGGAGGGATGAGGGGAAGGGGGAGGAGGAGGGTAGTGGTGGAGGAATGAAGAAACATTTGAAGCAACGTTTCGCATGAGAGTGTACGTTGCACAGAATACAACACGACAGGTGGTGCGAAAAAATGTGGAGAGACAATAAGAATATGCTTTGAAATGTAGAAATTAAAGCATCAGAATGAAACAAGGCTAGAACAAGGCTAGGGATATGTACTCCCACGTGGAGCATGCCTCTCGTACCACATCCACCAACTTGGTGGAAACCTTAACCATATAGGAGAGATGTAGCAACTCAGAAACAAGAACAAAATTGAGCTCAAGAACCGTGCGAGCTGCTCAAAGATCCAGAAGAAGGAAGAGGTACAGAAAGGACCGTACAACTATGCTAAGAGAAAACAAATGTAGGACCACAAAGGAAACGACCATATGAGCTGGCCACTGAGAAAATTCCCGTGATCACTTGAGAGCTAAGGATAAGTTTGGATGGCGTCGCATTGGCCGTGCTGTCCTCAAAATCTGTGCGACGTCCAGTTCAGCGTGTTGTCCCGCGTGTGCGACTGCTGAAGTCGTGCGTCCGGTGGCTGTCCTCCGGACGCTCGACCGCACGGTCGTGCAACGTAGTAAGGCTCACATCGTACGCCCGTCGGCAGCTGGAAGACGTCGCACGGTTGTGTGACACCATCCAAAACTCACCCTAAGTTACTATGCTTGAAACCGTCGATGTTACTGTTGACCACCGTGGATAGCCTACATGTGAGTGGTATCAAGTCTCGAGGTCCACAACACTGACAAAATAGCAATATGGTTCGTAGGCAGATCATGACACAATCACTGAGGGGGCACAACCACCAAGCGTTAAGGAGCCACAACAGATGGAGCAAGAACCACAGAGGGGGCAGGGACACACCAACCGGGATCACCACGAAGGAACTGATAGCCAACAACATGCACTGTAACTTTGAACTTGCCATTGTATAGAACCCTTGAGCGAACGTCAATGCTCCGTGTCAACACCAATGAGGGGAATGTCACCACATGCAACACACGCATGGATAAAGTGATGCTAGGTGTTGATGTGGTTTGTGCAAGTACGATGCATGCCTTATGCTTAGCAATGAAACGTGTGCTCTCATTGTCGTAGCAAAGTGTGATGCAATGGATGGGCTGGCGGAACTGCTCCATGACACAACACAACCAGATGCTATCACGGACATTGGCCCCCGGGACGACGTGTTCGGCCTTAGTCAAGTTGCGCGCAACATAACCTTGCTTGCCGCTCTTCCAAGGGACACTAGTACCCTCGATGAGGTAGATGTACTCTGATTGGCTACGTGTATCGTGATCCTGGACCCAATTACTATTGGTATACCCGTTGACTACGAGAGAGGGCTGTGCCCAAAAGCACAAGCCTAGACGGGGATGGGACACAACATAGCGCATGACACGCAATGCATTTATGACCAGTCACCTTTGTAAAATACACAGATATTAGAGTGTACATCATTGAAGGAAGTTTGTAAGAAACTTCATACAAAATGTAGTGGATGGTTGGGTACGACATTGATGCTCGATGCTTGAAAGAGTCTTTAAAAAACAAACATTTTATGGAAACTTTAACATGGAAAAATTCCATGAAACATGTCGTGAAATGGGAGGGAAGAGGCAATTTTTATTGCTAGAAGATGGGAATAACTAGTTCAGAATGTAAGGATCGCAAACTGCTCTTCTTTTGGGTGTGTGATTCACACTATTACAAGTAAATGTTGATGACAAGTAGGGTCACAAGAGTGCAGGAGATGTTCATCAGTCCACCTCTTATGAAGTAACAAACAATCTATTGGTTTAAAGCTACATGATTTCAATTATTGTTTATTTTATAAAACCAAGTTTTTAGCGACTTCCTCGATAGTTTATTAAAATCTTCATAAAACATGGCATATTGTGTGCTCAAAGACACAGATACATTATTTTGTAGTGTATGGCTAGACGTACAAATGGATTTCAAATCACAAATGGATCTCAAATCAGAAACGTGATCATTGTTATTGTACAGAAAATTGCATCATTGACTTGATTAAAAAATCAGAATGTCACACTTTCGGAGAAATTGCTCGCACGAATATTGTGGTCAAGACTCTCACTTAGGGAGCAAGAGTCTTACACATGGTGCCAATTTTCGGGACTCGTTTGTCCACAAAAAATGATTGCTCTTGTTTCCTAACATGGATATCTTAAGATATACACACTCAACGTATGCGCCAATGGCTTTGATTGACCAGTCAATGTCATTGATACGATCGAATTGATGGACAACGGTTTTGCATGAAAATTGATTGACAAATCAGAAAATATACAGTATGAAAATGTACAGTTCAATTTCAACTTCAATACCTCTCGCCGGAACGGAATGAAACACATCTACACTACACGTTTTGCATCTTGATGTATGGCAGTTAAAAATGTGGGGTTTGAACCATACATGATGTTCCATACTCCAATCACCCTTGTAAAATGTAAATATCTCTCGCGTGAATCAACACTGTAAAGAGACGACAGAATTCAACGGAATGTTTTGAAAAACATGTCTCAAAATAAAAGTCTTGGACACTGAACGTGGCTCTAAAATCTCACTTTCATACTTGTCTCACATCGGAGTAAATGAACTCTATGATACTGAGCCCTTCTTTTTAGGAGGGGGGTGATTTGCTTGCAAAAATCCTGTTGTTGCAACGGGTGCCGTTAACTCTCCGTCACCTTCATGCATACAAACATTACATATCGGTTTGTGTCAAGTTTTTCATGTACACTAACAGGTCTTGACCATCAATTGAGCTGCATCAATGGACCAAGCACCGTCGCAATTGCATCTCGAGTTGTTCACCGGTGTACATCTTTCCTCTTTTTCTCATAGTTCATGACGTTCACTGTCCCGTTCACCCTCTCAATACACTTCACACTTAGAGAGGGGGGTTAGACGAGAGGTCGATCCGATAATGGTCCCCCCTCCCCCTTCCGAGGAAAAAAATGTATGGGGGGTGTATTGGGAAGTGTATTGGGGGGCGGTCAATAACAATACAAAAATGTGGTGTATCAAGAGAAAAGTTGAGGAAACATGTCGAAATCTGGAATGTACACTTTTCACCATTGTTTATTGTCCGCAATATACAAATTCAAATACACTCCCCCATATGAAGTTGGGCTAGGAGGAGGGGGATTCTTACTTGCGTGTCTAAACTACCACGTGGTTGTTGGAACAGGCGGCGTTTGCTACTCGTACGCACCTAATTCTCAGATATAATATCAGGGTTTAATAATAGTTTGTCATGTAAATTCTGATTATTTTTTAACCTGGATACAATTGCATCAATGATGGAAGCATCGTCGCAGACACATTCTAAATTGTTCACCGGTATACAAGTCTCTTTGTTTTCTCATACTTTGCAACGTTCGCTGCCCCATACATTTGCTCAATATACTTTGCACATTTGGTGAAGAGGGATGGGGGGATGGACGTGAGGTTTATCCAATAACCATTGCCTCCCCTCCCCCCCCATGGAACGTTGTAACATGGTGAGTGAATTGGAAAGTGCATGGTGGTTTGGTCGGTAGCAATGCACGAATATATTATAGAGTGAGTAATGACAAGGAAGCAATAGTAACCACGGAACAAACACTTGTGTACATGTTTCAATTTCCAACAAATACACCTCATAATAAAATCATCATGTACAGCGGAATGTCGAGGGAGGGGCCGCTCGTACAACGATACTGCCACGAAATGATTAAAAAATGCATGTGCTCTCAGCCGACCCCCATTTTGGCTGCCTTGGTTATTTGGGTTTGGAATTGTACTTTAGGCAGAGACTATTCTAGTAATAAATATACAAACAAATATTTAATAATTTTTTGTTTCAATACAGACGTCTACGCTTTAGAACTTAAATGGTAATGCCCTTATCTAGTTTAAATTTTTTTGTTGATGGAATTTTAGCTATATGTAAGCATAAATTTGCATGCTAAATCGTACCTTTATATAATTTTCCTTTCATGCATACATTAATACACACATTGGAGAGTTTATAGAAACTAAATGAGTAACCATACCTCACACAGTGCCCCCTCAAGATGGAGGCAACGTAGACACTAGTAGAACTTGGACAAGAAGTTGACCCCAACCGCAATGCTAGCATGTGTAGAGGTACGTCGTGACGTCGACAAGCTCCCCCAACTGTGCAATGTTGGCTGTCTTCAGAAACCACTACCCTATGGAAGTCATGGATGTGGAGGCATGGGGAACACCCCCCCCATGGGGATGTGGAGCAAATAGGTCAAAAAAACACTCCCCCAATTTGTGGACGTACCCGGCCTGGTGCATGTGTAGCACGCTGCGTGGATTTTCAGGCTCAACTCCCATGCCCAAGAAGACGCGGGCAGGACCAAAATCCTTCATCTTGTACGTAGACTGTAGGAGGACTTTCATAGTGTGGAGATCCTGAGGATCCGGAGAAGCGATTTGAAGATCTTTGACATACACTAAGGTGGCAAAAAGGGTGTGGTTGGTGCACTCACAAAGAGAGTATCATTGAGAGGAGAGTAACGACATCCACCGTACTCAAGGGTGGTAAAGATCTCAAGGTTCAAACATCACGGAGATTGCTTTAACCCGTACAAGGCCGTGCGGAGGTGATGGACACAATATGTGCCATTGTGAATGCCAGGTGGCTGAGCCAAGTAGATCTACTCGTCGAGGTCACTGTGCAAGAAGAAATTATTGACATCCATCTCATGCAACTCCCAGTCATGTTGCACCACCTAACTCAATAGCTCATAGGCAGTGGTGTACTTACTCGCAAGGGCAAAAGTAGCATTAAAGTCCATGTTAGGTACCTGGGAGAAGCCGTTAGCCATGAGGCGAGCCTTTCAGCACTCAACAACATTGTTCAACTTTCTCTTATGCTAGTACACCCAGCGAGGGGCAAAAGCCTTAGGATTGGATGGCAGATCAATTAGCTTGTAAACGCCATGATCCGTGATGGCATCAAGGTCTTCATAAATGGCATGTTTCCAAAGAGCCACATCCAAATGGAGCCAACCTGACGAACAGTGTCCCGATGAGGTGAGAACACTGGGTTGTCGCACGTAGTGAGTGCAATGGCGACAGAGGTGGAACATGCAATGGGAGGAGACTCAGCAGTGATGACATCAGAAAATAAGCTCATGTTGACCAGTGGTATGAGCCAGCGAATAGGTGGCTGGGGAATTCCGAGAGAGAAGGGCGAGCGGACATATAACAACCAGTAGAGGGAACAAGATGAGAGGAAGATGGCAAGGGATGAAGGCGACCACGCAAGGCCTGACAGTGTGGCACATAAATAGAAGAGGGTTGAGGACCAACTAGATCTGCCATGAAAGGATCCAGCAGGGGACCAAGGTGAAGTGAAGAGGTGTCAAATGGTGCAGGTGAGGATGCAAGACATGATATAGACGGGGCCGTAGAGGAGGCATGAGACTTTGATGCAAGTAGAGAAATGGGTACTGATACAAATACGTTAGAAAATGATGGACACAGTGAAGCAGCCAAGGACAAAGATGAAGTGCCGTGTTTTAATGCACGGGATGATGTAGGTAGTGATGTATATGTTGAAACATGTGTAGGCATAAGTGCGGTCAGAGGTATGGACATTGTGGTGCCCGTACAGGGGGTGAAGATGGATAGGACGGCGTGGTCCTAGGAAAAGGGAAAAAGTGATGAGCGGGAATGGATAGCAACATAGACATAGCTGAGGAAGGTAAGACTCTAGAGGGCCACCCTATCTAGGAAGTATCCTTAGATGAGAGAGACGGGACAAGAGACGTGACGTGGTGAACAATGTCTTGGCTGAATGTATTCTGAAAGATGAGGGCCTCTTGTGACTCATTGACATGTTGAGAATCAAGATCTCATAAATGCCAGGCCTTTGATTGTAGTGAGATGCTAAGGAATAAATGCACATGGTTGCATGGGGAGAGCTTTCCACCACGTTGCTCCTCAGGTAGCCAGACACTTGTGACGCTCCACTAGATCGTGCAAGACGCAAGTGGGACACGACGGCCATGCCAACACTCAAAGTTGGACACGGTGCGGGAGCGACCCATGGGGAACCTTGTTCCATTTCCAAGTCATGTGCTACATGGCCTCGTAAGGGAACACCTTTCACAGGCTAGACTCAACCACCATCGTGTGAGCCCCATCATCTAGGGTACGTTTCAAACATTCAAAGACACCATTTTGATTAAGGTGTGAGACACTGAGGACTCAAACCAGGCTCCAACTGATGTCAAAAGGTGAAGGTTCGGACTGATGAGCTCTCCACCACGATCGAAGTGAAAATTTGCAGCTTGCGTTGACAGGCCCATTCTACCTAAATGAGCCAAGTCTCGATCGTGGGACCAATATCACTCTTGAGATTAAGTAGGAGTGTCTAACAGAAGCAAGAGTAGTTGTTACTGAGGACCGAAATCGGTCCCATGAAATCAGCATGGACAAACTCAAGATACGCATGAGTGCACGACGTGGACACATGAAAGGGTGAATTATGCGTGTCTCGGATGCAGTCAAGGTAGTCAGCAGTGTACGGGATAGGGGATGTGGATGCATCTAGGTTGATAGTGGGCTGATGTTCCAGTAATTTGTGAATGACAGCCGTGTGCACATGGCAAAGACGACTATAAGTAAGCGCGTGACATGAAGCGTGAGTAAGGGTGTGACCTGCACATGATCGGTAGGATCAGCATACTCAGGTGGTACAAATATGAGAACATGGTACAAGTTGTTGCAACGAAGGCCACGAAGCTCAACAAGCCTGGATGAATGTAAAGAAACGGTACCGATGCCACGAGAAATGACGAAGTCCCCGCCTAGATTGTCCACAGTAGAAACGAACAATTGACCACCCTCAAGTGCAGGGAAAACCATGACACCAGGCAAGAACACTTCACCTGCAGGAGTAACAAGCAACACGACATTAACAAACTGGACAGGAAACATCTTGTACTACGTGGTGCGCACAAAACAAACATCACCAACAGGATCCAACAACACTAACGCGATGACGTCATGTGATGATTGGCATCGGAGTCAAGAATCTAGTACCCAAATCACACACAAGCAGACGATGATACACGATGCACAAAAAAAATAATAGAAAATTCAGAAGCAGACAGTGTATGGCTGGTGCAATACACCAAGAGACGGGGAAACATAGTATGCTACCAACCCTCAATCAAAGCATCATCCATACCCGAATTGCCCAACGATGCTCCCCAAAGGGATCCATCCGAATCACAGTGGTGACCTCCAGATTGAACAACCCTAATCACACCACAGGATGCAACACGAGGTTGGGGTTGACAAGGCTAGGGTGTCGAGGATGAAGGCACACACGCCCCTGAGATAGACTACAAGGATCCTGACACAACTGTTGGAGACGTCATCGACTATATGCTGGTGGCTAATGTGTACATCCACAAGGGAGGTGTGTAGAATACCAATGGTGATCCACAAAATGAAGGGAGTGAGTACGGTGGAACACATGCTGCCGATGTAGAGACAGTGAAGCAAGAAAACATAAGAAAAATGGGAGAACCTGAGAATGGCCCCTCTGCCATACCACGTGAAATGTATGTTGGAGGA
Source organism: Penium margaritaceum (assembly GCA_023375785.1). NCBI lineage: Eukaryota > Viridiplantae > Streptophyta > Zygnematophyceae > Desmidiales > Peniaceae > Penium > Penium margaritaceum. Next base: position 127,860 of record SZWC01001356.1, read on the forward strand.
TTGGGTACAAAGCAGATAGATGTGAGGTTTCCTGTGGTAGCGGGACAAAACCCTGAGTATCACGGTCTCGACCGAGGAGGTAATTGCCACCACACAAAAAAAGAGGAAAACTCCAAACAAAAGGATAGGGTAGGCCTCTAAGGAGATGGGAAAATGTTTCCATCCTTTTCTGGTCCTACATCTCACAGATGTTGGTCTCCCAAGACATTGGGACAAACAACAAATGGCCATCAAAACTGGGTTAATGACAACAAAGTAGTGTTATGTAGTCACACTACTATGCTGCCACATAATGCTGCACAACAATACTACTATGCAGCTATGCAATAGCTCCATAGCTGCAAGCAGGGTGTGACGAGGTCACCCTCCCTCCTTAGCCACATGAGATCCGTGAGAGAAAAAAACATAAAGGTCAGTTGTGCTATTGACAGCTGTATAGTAGCATAAAAAGCTATTGTTTTCTGGACTACTTTTTTAAGCAGGTATATGTTTTGCTAACGCCATCATGAGTTGTGTTGATGGAGCTATTTTGAAAATAAAGCGTCATTTTTTGCCAATGTTTTGAATCTTGAACAAATGCTAATGGTTCTTGATTCTGACACTTTTGACCTTCGAACCCATATATAGCGTGGCACATGGCACCAAAACGATAACAAGGGAAAGGAGCCAAATGATCCCTCCAGCACAAGCTCCCTGTCAGGATCATTGAGCGCATGAACTCAGGTTATTGACCAGCTGTAACAGATGTAGGATGAGGTTAGGTGCTAGTAGCAGAAGCAAATTTTTGCTCCCCGAGACAAGAAGAGCCTACTGTAAAGCCCGCCTGGACTACAACATACTCCACCTGGATCAACACGATTTACGACATAGGGACAGCCAACTACATCCACTAACGCCGACATGTAGTAGTAGGTACCTGAGGAGTAGGATTGAGAGGAGGAAGCACATGCATAGACATACGAGGTTCACAAGTAGTTGAATCGATTGCACCTCATCTTACAACACACATCAGCGGGTGTATTTCTAGTATCAACGTGTTGAAACTTCACGAAATGTGTGACCGGCCTCTCCTTTGGTATACATATTCCATAGATACCTGTCCCAGTGCCTGAAGGTTGCTATCCCCATATAGAAATGACCGAAGGACTTCAAGGCTTTGCCACCTTGTTTGGACAATGATGTAGGGTTCAACTATCAGAAGGTTCTATTTTAGGTGTGGGCTGACAAAGAGGGATCTGGCCCTACTACCTGAGCTAGTACTAGACCGTTGATGCATGCAAGACTCATACAACCATGAGAGTGATGCATGGTTTTCTTTGTGCCATTCCTGAGGTGATGATTGTGGACTTCCGCCACTTCCTAAATGCACTTGGGACGGGTGACGACACCGGCCCTCACCGCGGGTGGAATTTGGGGCCTGACCTTGTTTGGTGCAAAGACACACACAATGAGGGCTGCCTACCTTAAGGATTTCCAATCTCTTTTCCAGGGAGATTTAGAGTTGGCAGAAGCATAATGGTTTCACGCGATATGTAGCTACAACCTGTTGGACACTGGCAGAGGGTCTCTGGATCGTCCAAAAAATCATGCTTGGTGCACACACGGAGTACAATGACCTCTTCACCCACTTGCATCGACCTACCCTAAAGGTGTTTTCTAAGTCCCTTGAGCTGCTTCCATGGGCCAAGAAGTCTTATCTCGAGAAATCATCGGCTAGAGAGGTTGCTCATGCGCATGAGGCGAGCCCCCGACAACACTTCCCACTCTCAGCTCCTCATCCTCTACTCCTTCTTCCTCTACTTGTTCCTCACCCGCATCAGCTGATGGTGTTGCTCGGGGTAAAATATATGCAGTAATGGGTATCAACTAAAGATATAATAGTCAGCAAGCATAGGTAGGGGACGCTCTATCTACTGTTACACTTGTAGTTGCACTCATCGCTATAGAGAGTGCTGAAAACCCTCGAAGCCAGATCACACGTGGCCTCGAGGTTGCGCATGCCCATCTGATGTCTCCCAGCATAGTTCAAGCAGATAGCGCTACGATTGTGACAGCAATTGGACCTTCCACCACTGTTGGTGGCGCCAAAGGCATCGATCCTGGGGACTGTACCATTGCAGAGGTTCATTAGCTGCTAGGGCAATGCATTGAAGGAGGTGCAAGTGTACTTTCATAGCCAATGGTCCACAGACAGCCTGTCCTACTGTGTTTGTTTCCTTTGCTGGTGCCTGTGGGGCAACTGAGTTGACTTGTGACGAGGATGGACCTAAGAGTACCGACTGGCTTGATGATTCACAGATTTGTGCCGTTTGTCATTGTTTTGACTCCTCTGTTGAGCGTTCAGCGAAAACAGAAGATGTTTGGTTGACGTTTTTGTTGACGTTTGGTTGTGAGGTGATTGGCACCTTGACGTGACACCGATCACTTGATCAATGTCTACTATCATCGTCACCGAACTATGTCCACAAATGTGCCAGGACGTCGTAGCTAACAGGGAGAAGTGTTACATCCGTGCGTGGGAGTTTTTTTCATTACATTTGTAGCCCACCGCAAGACAGCTTGAGGATTTTTATGCTGATCGGAGGACGACATTTTGGCCATTGCCCCAACTTTTCGGTATTCCCTTTTAGAAGTTTCGGATGACTTTGACCACATTCCAGAATGGTTGACAAAAGTGTCGTGAGCTATATCGATGTTTTGATATTGTTCGGTCGACTTCTCGATAGCGTAGGCTCTTTATAACGCCATACATCGGTATTCTTGAAGCCCCCAACTTCTTGGTGAAACTTCTCGAAGGAGCCACTTACAACGCGACTTGGCACAAGTCACTTGGCTTGAGCTCCAAGGATCCAACATATGTCACATTCTAATTCTCTTCATTGTACATATGTTCTTGACACACTTGACACTTGTCATCGAAGTACACTTACTGCTTAATACAATCTATTTATTTCTCCAAATTCCTCGAATCATCTTTTGTCGCACACCTCATCCCTATGAACCACCTATGTTTCGCTCAACGTCACACTTTAACCACTTCTGGAAAGTTGCGGAACCTGTTACAACATTGTGGAGTAGAATACCAGGGTAAGTTTGGATGGCCACGCACGTCGCACAACGACAAAAGTACTCGATCGCATGGGCAGCACCTGGAAATTCCGAGTGCGATCATGCGACCAAGACGTCGGTCGAACAAGTGCTCCCGACAATTATTTGCGTACGACGGAATCCTGACCGCATTGCTGACTATGTCAGCACCGAGTGTCGTGCTCTCACCATTGGCCACATTTCCATGTGGTGTGGAGTGGCAGCTTGAGGATCAGCGCCTTTTGGGATTGAGGTGAGTGCTGGAATTTCCGCCATAACGATGCTGGCATCCTGCCAGCATCGTTATGGTCACTCATGCAAAATAGCCTTGCTCGTTCATTCAAGCGATCAAACTAGTCACGGTGACGTGGAATTTGGAACAGCCACAGGCAAACGGCGACGGCATAATTTATCTCACCGTCACAAATTTCGCGTTCTGATGCAGCCACTTTCAGCCACACAATGGACACGATTCGATTTCCCAGGGAAAAAATGGAAAAGGCCACTTTCAGTCATCTCTGTGAGGGCTCGCGAGAGTCCTCCTCCAACGGCCTGCCCATTTGCGTTTTCCAGGCGAATTGCTTTGGAACGGACCAACACTTTACCAGCACAGTCGACAAACACCACCTGCGCACTATGGAGCCCAATCGGCTCTCCAGATGGAAGACGCATGCCAAGTGGTGGGCAGCAGCCATGCAACAGATCATTCCTTTGTTGGCGCTACTCTTCCAGAAGCGCATTGTACGCTGCCAAAGGACACGTGGCAAAGAGTGGACTCATATAATTCTTCATCTTTGTAGGCAGAAAACTCCAGTTCAAAGAGGTTGCGAGGATGGAGCAAAAAGTGTTTCTTCATCTTTGTAGTATTTTGGAGACACGGGCCCTGCTTCACCATATAGCGAGGAGAACTTCAGTCGAAGAGCAGGTTCTCATCTTCCTAAACATTGTCGCGCATGCTGACACCAATAGTGGGGTAGCTCGCACATTTCAACATAGCGAAGAGACTATTCATAGAGCATTCTATGCGGACCTCAAAGACTTTGTTACACTTGAGATAGACTAAATTCGGTTACCGACAATCCGGGAGGGTGAACTATGGGCTGAACGTGACATACTCAACAGTGGGGCTTTCGTTGGTTGCCTCGGAGCAATTGACGGAACACACATTGGTGCGGTGGTGCCAGAAGGTGAACAAGGTTCAGAGATCGGAAGATCGTCGTTTCTCTAAATCTTATGACGGCTATGGCATTAGACAGTGGTTTAGGGTGTGTCCTTGCCAGATGGGAAGGGTCGGCACACGACTCAAAGATTTTTTGGAATACTATGGTGAAGGGTTTCAAGATACCGGTGGGTTGCCATTACCTTGTGGAATCGGGGTACCCATTAACGCATGGTGTCTTACCGCCATATCACAATACTCGATATCACTTGAAGGAGTGGCGCCTTGGCCAGCGTCGACCCAAAAACCCCAAGAGCTTTTCAACAAGAGGCATTCACGAAAGCGGAGTATCGTGGAGAGGAAGTTCGCATGTCTCAAGGGCAAGTTTTGACCGCTCAAGAAGATGGAGGGGTTCCCCTTCAAGGCACAACGTGATATTATCTTGGCATGTGCTACACTATACAAATTCATGATGGAGCATGATGAATTGTGCTTGGGTCCTCAATATGACGCTGATGTCATGGATGAAGTGCATGGGTCCCAATAGCTCAAGAATATGGATTCACCATGCTACCGTCCCCATTTGTACAATGGTAATCTGTCCACAGCAAAACGCCGTGAACTGGAGGACCACCGTTGGTCCATTGCAAGATCTGTATTCAGCGCATGGCCACATAGGCCATATGATGCCCCTGTTCACTTCTGCCCTCAGCGCCATTCAGCTTCATAATGTTGTACTTTGCAATTCTTAAGGTGTCATTTTATTCATAATCTGGATATGTATACCATGTCAAAATTTCATTGTGCATAATATAAAACAACACATGTTTGTGGAAGCGTAGAGTACATCTTGCATAGTCATGAAAGTGTTCACCAGAAATCGCATACAATGTTGAAGGTGTCCATTGCGAAAACTAGTCATACATAAAAGTATACAATAACAATGGTTCTTTGTACATTCGTTATCCTTGGGAAAATATCCAATACTACTTCTATCCACTATTGAAGGTATGGAATGTGCTATGTATTCAACATCCAATTTGTGACAGCTGTTCAATGATGACATTAGCCGGCATCATTCATGGTGTGGTGGAACACAAGGGAACGTTGGAAAGGCAATCATGTTGTCTTCATGGAAATACAAATAGGAGCCATAATGTCTTAAATACAACCATGGCAAATAGCATAGGACCCATTCATCCGCAAACTTGCACCATCCCCATGGACGTATGCCTCGTCCCCATCACCAAACAAGTTAGCAAAAGGGGTACGACTAGCGCCCTTACTACCCCCATCACCTCCAACCTCCAAAGCCAAGCAAGTGGAAGCCAACCTAGAGCGCATAGCAACATATGCCAATGCTTTCTTGGAATTTTATCAAACAAGGCCATGGCACGTGCAGCAAGGTTGTCGTCCCGCTCCTCATGCTGGACCTTGGAGATCGCCTTCTTCAGCCGGCGTTGTCGTTATCGTCATCCTTGCTTGCATCAGCAATCATGCGGCCCGTCCCTGCAAGCCTTTCGAGGCCCTCAGTCACACTTGTAGCCACGGATGGGTGACGACGTGCTCTCGGATGCTCTTCTGGTGACATTGTGCATGCCGCTTTGAGGAGGACATTGAGGGATCCTGCAAAAAGGCAGGAAAGCCATTGTTTGGGTTTGAGAAAAATGCAAGAAGACTAGCACAAGCCGAAACCGAGTAGAATACATGGATACACACCTGTGACAAGATGTCTAGAAGGTCGCCACATTTGGTGCCCAGGACCTCGATGGAAGGACTGTCCTCCTCACCCGGTTGGCTGGTTGCAACATCTTCGTCCTCTTCTTCGGTTGCGCCTTCGGTTAGGGTTTGAGTTGTTGGTGCTCCTCCAATTGGCCCCTCAACATCACCCTCCTCATTATGCCCATTAGCTGGTTCTCCACCAATTCCTCTAGCATCTTGCCCACTAGCAATGGACTCCAGAAAGAAAATCTCATAAAAAGGAACCAACTCCCACCCGGTTGCAAAATCAGCATCACCCGGCCAGTTCTTTAAGTGCTGTAGCCATACCTCAGACCGTGGGTGCGGTGTGCAATTGTCCCTATTCCACCCACCCCATGTGGAATCATGCAAAACCTTGTACCACCACCACTAGGCTTTGATTTTGTTCCGACGGTCTTGCAGTTGCTTCTTACAAGCAGTCTTGTCGGTCATGGGCTCAAAATGCGTGTTGTATGCATCCACAATTGGCTTCCAATCAGTGCTCTTAAGTTTTGCACCATCTTCAAAACATTTGTTGTTGATGACAAGCTTTGCCAGCCTTTACATGAGGAAACGGTCTTGCCGGCGTGAGAGAATAATCGCTGGCTTGGGTACGGGGTTGGCCATGGGGACGGGGCGAGGGAGGAGTGCAGGCTGAGCTGGATGCATTGGCGATTCCGACATGCATTGGCGTGGGGAGACGAACGGTTGCATGGCGAGAGGAGCAACGAGTCGACGGGTTGTGAGAGGAGCGACGGGTAGTGAGACACAGTGGTTGTGCCGTCGGAACGAGGGTTTCGACTGTCGTAGTGGTAGCGACGCGAGTTGTACACCAGGAGCGGGTAGGTGCATGTCGTCCTCACAACATTTTTCTTCCTTATTTTCCACATGGAGTACCATTCTGCCCTTTTTTCCCAAACAAACGGCGTAAACGTCTCTCTTCGCATCGTTCCATCCATGTCATTCCAATTGAGCATTAGGAAAGATGTGTGAAAATTAATGCTCTCATCAGTCAAGTTTGATATCAATTTTTGCGTTGCAAACCTATTTGTAGCGGATTCGACGGAATCCTTGGCCGACTAGGCTAAAACCGCGGTGCTTGAGGGTCTCGGACCCGTGAACCATCCCGTCTCACCGCCCACAGTCCCAGGTGAACCAGCTCGAGCCACGTGGCTCCTTCGACCGGTCGGCGTGGCACTGCCACGCTACAACCCCCCCGCTAGGAGTGAGAACCGCCTCAGCATCTCCGGTAATCCAACGTGGGATTCGAGCCCTGGAGCTCTGATACGAATGCAGCGGATTCGACGGAATCCTTGGTCGACTAGGCCAAAACCGTGGTGTTTGAGGGTCTTCGACCCTCAAGCCATCCCGTCTCACCGCCCACAGTGCCAGGTGACCCCGCTCGAGCCACGTGGCTCCTTCGACTGGTCGGCGTGGCACTGCCACTGTAGCATACGAGCCATTTTTAGAATTAAAAATGGTGTTTAAATATAGTTCCCGGGTTTCGGGGGTTCGAGACCGATGTCTCGACGAGTTGAGGCCCAAAAAATAATCTCGGGCTAGAGTCTAATTCGACTCTAGCCCGTATTCGGTCCATAGGCCAGATTTAAGGCAAGAGGTGTACCGCGATGGAAGATCCATCGCGTCACTCCTCCTCCCCTCTAGTTGGCCGCTAGGGTCCTGTTCCCACGTGGATGTGCCACGTGGAACGATAGGGTTTTAGGTTGCATGTTTACAAAAATGCCCTATGACGACTACGTCCATTTGTGGCGCGGTTCATCTCAGCCAAAATGGCTGAAGCGACCATTCGCTCACTCTCCTGAAACAACTATTCTGAGGNTGTAGCGTACGAGCCATTTTTAGAATTAAAAATGGCGTTTAAATATAGTTCCCGGGTTTCGGGGGCTCGAGACCGATGTCTCGACGAGTTGAGGCCCGAAAAATAATCTCGGGCTAGAGTCTAGTTCGACTCTAGCCCGTATTCGGTCCATAGGCCGGATTTAAGGCAAGAGGAGTGCCGCGATGGAAGATCCATCGCGTCACTCCTCCCCTCTAGTTGGCCGCTAGGGTCCTGTTCCCACGTGGATGTGCCACGTGGAACGATAGGGTTTTAGGTTGCATGTTTACAAAAATGCCCTATGACGACTACGTCCATTTGTGGCGCGGTTCATCTCAGCCAAAATGGCTGAAGCGACCATTCGCTCACTCTCCTGAAACAACTATTCTGAGGGCCTACGTTTTGGTTCTGTAGTTAGTCGCAAAACAGCCCACGGCTGTTACATTGGCATCAGAGCCAAACGCTTCCGCGAGAGAAAAAAAATGGTGTCGGCTACAAGGGAGCGAACCTCTCTTCCCCTCCTTCCCTCGTTCATGGCGTCCAAGGAGGAGGGGGAGAGTGTTCGCCACCCCCCCTCCCGCCTCTCTTCACATGGGCCGACTGCCCATGGGGGAGGAAAGGATGCGTGTCTCCCTCCCCCACGTCTTCAGACTCGAGCCATGGAGGGAGAGAGGAGGCGTTTTCCCCTCTCCGTCCGCTCTCACATGGGCCGACGGCCCATGGGGGAGGAGAGGGGGTGTTCGCCCTCTTCCCTCCCCTCCTTCGAGATGGGCCGACGGCCCAAGGGGAGGAAAGGGGACGTCTTCCCCTCTCCGTCCGCTCTCACATGGGCCGACGGGCCATGGGGGAGGAGAGGGGGCGTTTCCCTCTTCCACCCCCTCACGCGGGCCGACGGCCCAGGAGGGAAGAGAGGGGCGACTCCCCCTCCTCCCCCCCCCCCTCCCCGCAGAGGGACGTGGGCCAACGGTCCATGGGAGAAGAGGGGGCGTCTCCCCCTTTTCCCCCTCCTCACGTGGCCGACGGCCAATGGGGAAGGAGGGAGCCGTTCCTCCCTCCCCCCCCCCTCCCAAGGGCCGATAGCCCAAGGAGGACAAGAGGAGGTGATCCTCCATATCCCCCCTCTCTCAGAAGGGTCGACGGCCCAAGGGGGAAGGAGAGGGGGCGTCCCTCACGCTGCGCCCCCCTCTCATGGGCCCACGGCCCAGGCAGGAAGAAAGGAGGGAAGTTTCCTCCATCCTCCCCCGTCCGGCAGTGGGATGTTCCCGCAGTCTCTATTTTTGGTTTCAAAATTTGCCTGGCACATATTTGGATGTGCGCAAGTAACGCAGTCGGTAACTGGTTAGCTAGTTAGAGGTCATATGTTCGACTTTGGGACCACTATTCTTTTTCGTCTCCAAACTATTCTCTCCTTTTGAACCCGGCTGGTTCCACAAAAACCGGAGGGCAGGTCCTCCGTTTGGTATCCGTTTTGGACGCCGTGAAAACAAGTTTAAAGCTCAGACTGAGCTCCAGAATTGTGTTAAATTAAAAAAAAACTTTAAGTGCCACTACCACCAAAGGCGAGGACGATTTCCTCGGTTGGACCCGAGATTTGGCCTTGTTGGTCGCGGGTTCACTAAGGTAAAAAGCGGCTTGCAACTCAATCTGAGCTCTACGTGTTTTGAGAAGTTCTCAGTAATTGGGGGAGACCGATAGTTTTCCCAACATCCATTGGGTGATCCTTGGAAGGTGCCAAGCATCAAGCAAAAAAGGGGGGCACTTGACGTGCCAGAAGTTTGTTCATTTTTCATGAATGAAACATGAAACGGTGAGAAATTTTGTGGTCAAACCCGAGTGTGTGGTCAAGTTGACCATGGGTTTCGATACAGAAATTTCTCAGAAAGCTCTAGTTGAGCTCTAAAAGAAAAAATCAGGAGTCCTGATTTTCTTTTTTTATTCTCCACTCCAAACCACAAAAAGGATTAAAACCGACAGTTTTCCGTGTTGTGAACGACATTCACTTGCAAACGCTTCAATGCGAGAAGTTTAGCACCGAAAGTGCCTAAATTCCCGTGGATTAATCTCAAAGTTTGGGTTACTTCATGAGAAAACCCGGAGGGGGTGACCGCTAAAAGCCTCGACATGGCCCAATGCAAGTTGTACATGCGCCAAACAATTTGTTTACGCAAAACGACAACTACAACGTGCACCAGGTTGTAGAACCACAATGGTGACGTGTATCGAGACGAATTCTCGATGAGAACGATGAAAGCACCGAACGTGCTACGACCACTCGACGACTCACCTACTCGTCGCAACAATACGAAATGTGCAGACTGTACAAAATGAGTGTCGATTGCACAGATACACGGACGTTGATTACATCATTGACGTAAGTGCCGATTGCACTACGAGCAAAAGCCAAATTGCTAGTTGCAGAATTTTTAGTGGTGTCGAACACACCACTAAAAAAGTGCCAGTTGCATTTTAATCACGGATGTCGAAAGCATCCGTGATGCTAGTGCCGAACGCACTGCTTGTGGTCTACGGAGATGTGACCAAAATGAATGCCGATTTCGTATCCACGTGGGTGTCGATTGCACCAAGGATGCTGCGGTCAGTCATTTGTGAATGGATTGTGAGTGTGAGTGCCAATCGCACGCAACACACACACACACGCGCGATGGTGGAAATCCACGCGTGATGGTCAATTGACAAGTGCCGGTTGCACTTGGAATATGACGAACATGGAAAATGCAATCGTAGCATGCACGCACAATTACCATGATGTTGAATGCATGGCCGATGAGTGCGTCGGTTAAATTGTTGACACGAGTGTTGAATGCACCATTGTCATAAACATCGATTGCACAATTGACAAAAGATGCGGGTTGCACTTAAGTCGTGGGTGCCGAATGCACCACTGATGCGAGTTCAAATGCATTATGACTATGAGTTCCGATTAGACTAGCTATGCTAGTGTTTATGGTACAACACATGTTGAAACATGCCAATTGCAACAATAACATGGGTGCCGATCGCACCCCGTTGTATCAACTGGCAAGAACCAGCCAACTCATTGCCTCGTCATGCTAGCTTGCGATAGACCACCAAAAGAAAGCATACGATCTATGCGCGGGGTGGTTCTATGGGCAAGTGCGTCAAGCGCGACATTCGAAGTGCTGGAAATACGTCGTTTGACGACGTCGAGGATGGTCATACTGAAGAATTCTTCAAATGGAGAATCAACAGGCATGTCCGGAAACAATCACGGATGGCTGTGGTGATCGGATGTATGTCCGGATGGCGTAACACAGCAGTCTCGGTCGTCAGCGACAGTGACGATCATTGGCGATCACTTCGCCCCGCCGACAGCAGTATGTAAAGGTACTTCCGAAAGAAGTACGAACCAGATACTAACGGATAAATCACGTGTGATGAGGACGATTTCCTCAAATTTGGACCATGCAAAAGGTGGACGGACTCCTCCATATCCATTAGTGGAACGTGCTACAAAAGCCCAGTCGGTTGAGCCGAGTTCCAAAACATGCTCGGCTTGCATGACCGTATGAGGTCAAAGCGCATGACCAAGTGCTGGAGACAACCCTCTTTCCAATGGGCCAAGGTATGCGATTCATACCATGGTACTTCAGCCACATAAAATTGGGTACATGGCAAACATGGAATACGTGCACGACATGCACAAAAAAAACCTTATCCACAAACTGTTGGTGCGTTGAACACGATATTAAGTTATGGATAAGTGGGACGGACGAATGATCACAACGGTTTTGTGACAATTAAACAACCTGACGATATCAGTTGACGTCTTGGATAAACATGTCGACACCATTTCACCAAACAAGTAGTTTGGTGGGCGCATAACGTGTGCTACGACAATCGCATGTCCCATTGCGCTACAATGTTCAAAGGCAAATGTGATCATTTTACGACTAAGTCCACATCATGACTATGTCATGAGATGTGAAATGGACCTGGTCTGTTAGCACACCAGCTTCAATCCTCGAGGATTGACATTACGCTGCCTGTACACAGTGTGTACTGGATGCATCTGTACCTTTTGGTGGTTCTGTGCATCATCAGTCATAGCCGATGGAAACATCGGTCCATGATTGAACACGTCAAGGATGCTACACTTGAATAAATTCTCAGTGGCGAAACCATTGACACCCTCTCACTCGGTGAGTGATAGATACAAGTCGGGATACCCGACCGGTACCGACGATAAAAAGGTACATGAGTGTACCGACAACCCTGTTCAAAAGACAAGGATACTTGTGAGTGGGGGTTGTAAATGCGCCAGAGAGGGACAGAGAATCTTCTATGGGTCCTGAACGGTTTAAGACGCCGCAGTGCGGTGGTCGAAAACTGCAAGAGTCACTCTCTGGTGTATGACAAGATTGACTGAATGTCGAAAGTGAACAAATTTGAAGGCGACACCTTCAGTCTATCATCACTCGTTGAGTGAACATGTCATGGACATTGATAGACAAAAGTATGTGAACCGATGTCGATGACATAAATTCATCCACAGTTCGGTGAAAATCCATCTCAGAGAAGATGAGCGACACTCATTTTCTACTAATTGTGCCCCGGAGAACTATGACGATCTCATAGATTTCTACAAACAACTACGACATAGTTGAGATCACGTCAAGGTCTAAGTTTTGCGATCAAAGCTTATGACCGTGGAGATGATCTATAAGCCGATAGCTTTAAGCTAACAGTGTGTTAGCACCTACATCGTGGTGGTCCGACCGATCACATAACGAGTCAAAATCAACATTGAGGCAAAATACTGATCGGTGTGTCATAACTAAATGTTGAGATGAGGACTCTTCAAGATGGACCTTGAGAAACAAAATTTCTCATCAGATTCTTTTGATGTTTGGAGAGACATCTCAAAGTTGAGAGCATCGTGACACGGTACACTAGTCGTGTACGTCACGCTCTTCAAACATCACGTGGATAGATTCGATCATACCAAAGGCATGGTGTAGCATCAGCTATCCAATTTGTTGGAAACCAAACCAAAACCAATCTCCAAGAGAGATCATATCGATTACGGTGTAGTCGAACCCCGCTTTGATGACCCAGAAGGTCACAGTAAAGCGACTGAACTCCCTTGGCTTTGGAGATGATTCAATTGAAGTACATTGCCGAATGTAAGTACAATATGTTTTGGATGTCGCTGCGGTGGTATCCACAACAGTGGTTGTTTGTCGGATGTCTTCGATGAGGGCGATCCCCTCTACAAGTGCCTTGGGTGAGGCATATGAAAAACACTCCGTTAAGTGGAAGTACCGAATGTACAGAACAGAAGATATTGAACAACATGTTTTGTCGTGACTTGGCAAAAGCAAACCGCGACGGGTTCCCGACTGGAACCTTTGGACGTGATGACATAAGCACGAAAGATTTAAGAACTAGTTGTTCCAGGATCACTGGATGTGATTCGGAAGTGTTCAATCACAATCACATAGAATTGACACCCGAAAGGTGTTTTTCCAACTTGTGCTGCAATGATTGCGATCATGGTACAGCCGCTTGGTGAATACCATACGATGAACACTTCGTTCGTGGATAGAATCCATGGTCGTTGAGATCGGTCATCTCAGCTAACCTAGTTCAAAAGCAGTGTGCTTTTGACAGGGATGTGAGCGGCAGCCTACGGTACCCATTTCAGACAGAAATGAGGGGATGATGGTTGAGACCAAGATCATCTAGGTCGGAGCATTGTCGTGTCTAGTGATGGACTTTGACGGCAGTTGCGCATGCCAGACGACCAATGCCGCCTCGTTCAAAGATGAGTGCAACCTTTGAACGGAAAAACAGGTGTGCTCAGCAACCATGTCTTGGGATCTTCGTGCCTCCCAACCCTAAGATGAAGCTAGCATGCGATTCGTATGGGCTTAGTGGAGCTTGGTTGAGTTCAGCCAACCAACCCACAGGTGCTGAAAGAGGTATAGTAGACCTACGCGTGGTCATGAACACGTGGTTGCAAACCGAGAGGATCGATATCATCTTGGATTGCACGTTTCTATAATGTTGCGGGGAGGTACCACCTCGGCAACAACCCCTTGGAAGAGAACATGTCCGAACGACATGGAAAGGGTTGTGTGGACCTCGACAATTTTCGCGGGGACGCCCGGTTAATTGGTCGCAGGGACGCTCCTTGCAAAGGGGGAGGAGGCGTCACCATAGCCGTTTGCTAAACACGTACCACACGGAATGTGGGAAAATCTATTCCATGTACCCTCTTCCAAACTGGCAAGACATTGTTGACAATGTACGTCCCAAAAGGCATCGACCATGCCACCGTTACACACGTGTGATGAGTCTTCGGTGAAGACTCACCAACACTTATGAAGAACGTATAAGGATTATACGTGTGTCATCTTGGTAAGAGCCAAGGATCACGCGATCAACACTGGATGTTGTACGCTAATGACCATAATCACAAAAACCGCAAGTGTGTGGTTGATTGTGCGTGAACGTGACGCAACCGTGTTGCGGATGACAAGAGTTCACACGTGTGATCTTGTTAATGAATCTTGTTGCATGGTTTGCATCGTGAAGTACGCAATGATCAAACCTCCGTGAGCAAAGACGAACCGGGACGGTTCGAAGCAAAGGGGGAGGAATGTAGCGTACGAGCCATTTTTAGAATTAAAAATGGCGTTTAAATATAGTTCCCGGGTTTCGGGGGTTCGAGACCGATGTCTCGACGAGTTGAGGCCCGAAAAACAATCTCGGGCTAGAGTCTAGTTCGACTCTAGCCCGTATTCGGTCCATAGGCCGGATTTAAGGCAAGAGGAGTGCCGCGATGGAAGATCCATCGCGTCACTCCTCCTCCCCTCTAGTTGGCCGCTAGGGTCCTGTTCCCACGTGGATGTGCCACGTGGAACGATAGGGTTTTAGGTTGCATGTTTACAAAAATGCCCTATGACGACTACGTACATTTGTGGCGCGGTTCGTCTCAGCCAAAATGGCTGAGGCGACCATTCGCTCACTCTCCTGAAACGACTATTCTGAGGGCCTACGTTTTGGTTCTGCAGTTAGTCGCAAAACAGCCCACGGCTGTTACAGCCACGTTACACTATTACATTAGTACGTTACAAGTCCACCCCTCTTGTCTTCGGAATGGCGAGTGCTGGCCGACGTGCATCGTCCCAGAATTTCCAACCATGTTGAGTCAGCTGCCCGGTTGTCAGCAGATTGCTGACGTGGAACTCCTTGTTCCTGACCGTCGGTGAGTCTGGCGTGCGACAGTTGTGCCTACCAAACGGCCAAAGGCTCCAATCTACCGTTGGGCGCAGCCGCCGGTCGCATGGGACTGCGACCGTTAGAAGAAGTGCCTGGCCATCCAAACTTACCCCTAGACATAGCACGGTCTGGCCACTCCACATGGCTTGAACTGGTCCCTGGCCTATGGGTGGTTGGATGGGATGGCACGGATTGAGGGTCCGAGACAGTCAATCACCGCGGTTTTGGCCCAATGGGCCAAGCTTATTAGTTACAGCAGAGAGTATGACAGTTGGCCAAAATGCTGTAGTCTGATCTGGAAAAAGAATTCGTGTTCGCGCAGTGAGCCATGGATATGACGGAAATGCCCAAACACAAAGTTTAGGGACTCGTGTAGCTCACCCACAACAGAGAAACAACCACCACCGTCCGATAAATATTCGAAGTTCTCGCGCACGCGTTAACTACCACCTGCGATTGTGGGACCGAGCTTCACTCCTGTTTTCGCCGATGGAACTTGTCCGCCGTGCGATTGTTCACTGAACACACATCGGACGACTGAGAATAATCATGACGTGGGCCATGAGGGTAATGCGGACGCACGGGAGGTGGAAGACGTCGGCAGTGAGCCACTGCGCACGCAAGCCAATGGGCAAACGTGCAATCGCAGGGCTCCACTGTTGGCGGAAGTGCCCTTTGGCGAACTGGCCTGACTGCCGGGAGGAGGGCCCTCTCCGGCCGGTGGAAGGTTGCTTTTCCGTCCGCTGCGAACGACGGCGGACGCCTTCGGTATGACAAAAACATTTGTTTGCTGCGGCGAGCGCTCCAGCGGTTCCCTGACCTCTGTGATAAGCCGTCGACTACTTATTGTCAAGCTGACAGCTGGCTCGGCTGTAGGGTATCGCCAGGAGCCCGATTGCCGCATGGCACGCGCTAGTCAACTCGGCAGCCCCCGCTTCTCTAGGATCAGGTCTGCCCGCGTCGCGCTGCTACTGCCACTGCTGCTGCTGCAGCCTCCCGCCACACGTCGAGTGAAGGTCACGGTCCTTCGGCCTCCGGGAGCGTCTGGGCCAGCTTTGGTGCAGGCACTGAAGCGGTAGCGGAGGACGGAGCAGGTGGTCGGCGCTCGCGTGGCTGAGCAGCATTGACTAGCGGTGAGGGGGGACTTAAGCACCAAAAGCAAGACAGCAGCAGCAGTCGCCTGAAACACGAAGGCGCCACTGCGAACAAGCGAAGGAAACCGAACCATTTGACTCAAGATTCGTCAGCCGCGAATTCGGAGCTGCGGCTGCAGCAGAAGCAGCAGAGCTAGCAGAGGCAGTAGAGGCAGAAGAGGGAGAAGAGGCAGCTCAGACAGCAGCAATGGAGAAGGATGCGTTGCGGGCGCGCACGCATGCCAAGGAGGCAAGCGTGTCTTCTCCGTTCAAGGATGCTCTGCTGCCGTCGGAACACTCCAGCAGATTGCCTGACGCCGTCAAGCCCTACAACCGCATCATCCTGTCAGTGTTTGTTCCTGTGGCTGCACCTGCGCAGCTGCATTGTTCTGCTGCACCTCTGACTGCCGATGTGCATGCAGCTGCTGGCTTTCTGTGACTGGTGTTGATTGCTGATGCTGGAGTGACATTGCTTTGCTGTGCCGCTTCAGCTCAGCGACGGCTTTTGGGATGTCGTACGTGTGTGTGTGTGTGTGTGTGTGTGTGTGTGTGTGTGTGTGTGTGTGTGCGTGCGTGCGTGCGTGCGTGCGTGCGTGTGTGCGTG
>SZWC01001356.1:199980-230444 GCA_023375785.1 Penium margaritaceum
TGCGTGCGTGCGTGCGTGCGTGCGTGCGTGCGTGCGTGCGTGCGTGCGTGCGTGCGTGCGTGCGTGCGTGCGCGCGTGCGCGCGTGCGCGCGTGCGCGCGTGCGCGCGTGCGCGCGTGCGCGCGTGCCTGCGTGCGTGCATGCGCGCACGCGCGCGCGCGCACTCGCGCGTGTATGGGTGGGTTGGTGTGTGCGTGCTTGCGGCAGATGCTGGCATGGTGTGGCATGGTGGGACTTGGTTTGGCATGGATCAGCTCGGCTTGGCATGACATGCGTTTCCATGGCGTGCGTTGGCACATTTTGGTTTAGCATGGCCTGACATGGCATGGACTGACATGGTATGGCATGACATGAAGGAGCTCGTGTGCCATGATGCCACGCATTTTCACCACACATCACAGCAGCTATCATGAGGCGATGCGTTGCGCGGCGGTCCCGCGTCTTGCACGTTGTGCTACTACCGACCACACACTGCCACATTATGCCAAAGCATGCCGCTCCGTGCCACGCCGTGCCCCGTCACACCGCATCACAGCTGAACTCCCAGTTTCAAGCCATGCCATGCCATACCATGCCATCCATCACCCCTTCATGCCGGACAGCATGCCATGGGGTGTAAAAGCATGCTGCTTTCGGTGGCAGGAGGGATCTGACCATTTTGATACGGCGTCCACTGTTTGCCCCCCCCCCCCCCCCCCCCCCCCCCCCTCCCCCTTGTCTACTCTCTTCCACTCGTGCCCACTTTCACCCTGGCAGGGCCATCCCCGCCGAAAACATTCTGAAAGTCCAACCGGAGAAATTGAAGATTAACTATTACTGGGGCAACATCGACGACTGCAAGGTAAAGACCTCTGCCTCTCCGCTTCCTGCCACACGTTTCAACTCTTGATTTTCAGTCCAAAAGGCTTGCGTGGCAGCAATTTGTCGGAGCTGCAAGCGATCGCCGACGTCGCTTGGCGTATGGCAGAGGCAGTGGAAGTTGGAACGTATTGCCGTGCATCCGTTTGCTGTTCATCTGTTTGCCGCTGCTGTCCTTTCACTTAGTGTGCGCGTGCGAGTGGGAGTGGGAGTGGGAGTGGGAGTGGGAGTGGGAGTGGGAGTGGGAGTGGGAGTGGGAGTGGGAGTGGGAGTGAGAGTGAGAGTGGGAGTGAGAGTGAGAGAGAGTGAGGGTGAGGGTGAGGGTGAGGGTGGGAGTGGGAGTGGGAGTGGGAGTGGGAGTGGGAGTGGGAGTGGGAGTGGGAGTGCGAGTGGGAGTGTACAAATGGAGCTGGAAGTTCTCTCAAGCGCCGCCACATTCTATCCTCAATCAGAACCTTATGCTGTGCGACGTTTAAGGAGGCATTGCAGCCGTTAGAGCTGGAAGGGGACATTCTCGGTGGGGGGGGGAGGAGTGGGGCATCAGTGAAGGGCTATGTTTCTTGCAGCGTGTTGCAGCTTGTGCCATATCTCGGCAATGAATCTAGCAGACTCTATTCCTGGTTACCCCAAGCGATACCACTTCCCACTGTAACTCAAACGCGCACATATTTGGCTGCGCTGCAAGTGCTGGGGCCCACTACGTCGGACCCACTACCTCGGGCCCCAGCGCTGATGGAGGAATGATGTACAAAATGTAGAACCCCAAACCAACCAAACCGGACACTTTGGAGTCCAAAAATTCTGCGTGAATCTGTGTAGCCCTACTCTTGGTGTTTTTTTGGGGGGGAGTGGGAGTGCGAGTGGCTCACTCTAGTGCCAGGTTCGACCCTGGTGCCTGCTCTGCAGCCAGTAAGTGGAAACGTTTTCGTACAATTGTCTTTGGAGTTTCTGGGGAGGGCTGGGAAGACGTCCAACTGGCAAGTCCCTGGCTGAGTCGCTCTGACCTCGCCAACATACTCAAAAGTGACGCAACCGCTTTTGCTTTGGGTTCGGTCACCATATGCCCAGTTTTCGGAACTATATAGCTCATTCGCCCGTCGTCGTGCGAAAAATAACCCAGGTATCAACGGACCGTCGGAAATAACGCAGGTATCAACGCCGAGCGAGAAAGCAACCAGCCGCCCACGAGGTAAAAAATATTACTCATCCGCCAACGTTACAAAAAAAATACCTGAGGAACCCAGAAACGCTAAAAAAAATGTCATGTTCTCGCCACATACCATGTAGCATTGATGCATGAGATGATTTTTGTCATTCACTATGTCTCAGACGAATGCACCATTGCAATTTTTTCCATGTCAGGTCCAAAACACATGCTGTGATCGAGCATGAAAAAACGGGTGGGCGGCAGGTTGATTTTGTTGCGGAGGCTGGGCGGATGGTTGCTTTTGTAATGCAAGGTGGGCGGATGGTTGCTTTTCTTCCGAACCACGGGCGGATCGTTACTTTTCTTCCGAACGACGGGCGGATGAGAGTCACACTTTGCGTTTTATGGGTATCTGAGCTATTTCACCCTTTTGCTTTTGATGCCGCTGGAACCACTCTTGAGGGTTTTCCGTGGACCCTTTTTGAGCATGTGCACTCACTTTTAGGGTAAACGCCGCATAGGCGGGGGACAATCTGAGCCCGGTCCTCTGAATCGCGCTAAAAAAAAAAAAAAAGATTCCTCGGTGAATGACCGTCAGGGCACATACGCCCGTATGTGGTAGTATGGTTTGCTGCCGTGGAGCATTGAGTGTCGAAATAACCTTTCATTTCTTCTTTTTATTGTTTTTTCTTTTGTAATCTTTTTTTTTCTCAGCTTCAACAATCCTGAGTTTTTATAGTGAGCCTGTATCATTAGTTTGTTCCTGACGTAGTCCATACCCTTCTCTCCCACACTGTCTGCCCACTCTCCCTCCCCCCCTCTGTCCCTCCCCTTTCTCCCTCCCTCTCTCCCTCTCACCCTTCCTCTTGACCTCCCCCATCTTTCCCTCCCTCCCTCCCTGTTCCCCCGTTCTCCCTCTCACTCACTCCTCTACTTCCCTCCTGCCCTTGTCTCTCTCTTTCGTGGTGCACACCGACGGCAGTACGAGTGGGACAAGGTGGACAAGACGGAGGTGGACGACGCAAACCTGGCGTGGGTGGCGGACAGACGGGTGCAGTGTTGGAAGGAGGTTCGTGTGGCCTACACACCCGACAACTGCACGCTGCCGTGCGCGCACTTCTGCCACTCGGTCGAGCCCGCACTGGCGGACTGAGACAGCCTGGCTTCCACAAAAAGAAAGAAACTAAACGGTAAAGAAGAGAGGAAACCAACTTCTGCTTTGCGTTTGGGCCCCATGTCTCACGCTTCTGCTACAAACAAACAATCGGTGAAATTTTCTGTTGTTCTAAGGTATTTGTCCAGCGTAAGGTCGACACAGATTGCTCCTTAATAGCTCAGCCTGCCTTCCTCCTCCACGTTTTGGTTCGAAAACAGCAAGGCTGTTATTTTGCTTGTCTGGTGCTGTGTTTCCTCCTCAATGGTCTCAACTTTGGGGTTGACCTCGTACACATGTTTCTTGACCAAGAGAAATGTACATGTGTGGGTGGCAACCACACATGTAGGCAAGTGTGTCATCGTGATGTACCAAATCTAACTGTGTTACTACAATGTACAGTCATGTGAGGGGTGTAGTGCTCCTATGTTTACACAGACATTGCTTCAAACCGAGGAATTTTAACTTTGGCTACGGACCTTTTGCAACCACGAAATGGGAGACTTGAAACAGTTCTCTACACACACTCAAAAGTAGATGGCGGAAGAAGGGAAGGCAGGTAGGTTCTCGGGCTGATTGGCGCACACGCTGAAAAACTTCTTGGCACCTACCCGATCGCTTGCCACTTAGGCCAACTAGGCGTCAGCGCTACATTATTGTGTGATGACAGTCACAAGTCATGCACAAAACTGCAAGGGTCTTAGTAGGGACACGTACAGCGTGTCAGGAAGCTCCAATTGAATGTAACTGTAGAGAGGAAGTGACAACTGACAAGTACACAACATAAATACCTGACGCGGCCCACTGCGGGTGATGTCAGCGTTAGTTTGTCCTAAAACCGGGCCAAATCTATTGATTTGGCTATAATTGTGCACATAGGTATCCACACGCAATACCGTCTGAACCGAAAGATGCATAATCTCGAGCCAGACGCTACGACTAGTCACACGCACAGGTCCGGCATCGATCAGTGGACAGACAATGCAAAACATGCAAATCGGCCTTAGAAGCCAGTCCACCGAGAAAACTCTAGCGAGTACAGAAAAACTGAAGAGCATCCCAGCAAGCACGCGGAACGTCGTGGCAGTTGTTTGGCAGCTGCTGGTGGGTGGAGCCACCACTTGTCGGTGCTCCGGCGCCAGCTGGGTCCGCATCAGGGATAATGTCGTCGTGCTCTCCAGTACAAGGTTGTTGATATGTGTGACAGTACCACATATCAACGTGACGTTTGGCCTCGTTGCACACTCACCTCACGATGCAGGTGACTGACCGGAGAGAGACGGCTCCTCTGGCGACCTCACCGTGGTGACCTGGCTGCACGACTACACACGCCTGAATTCATGTGGCCACAAACCACGTCCCGGTTCTCACATGCAGCAGACTAGTGCTTGATGTTGTTGCTCGCCTAGTTGGGTGCACACCCACAACTTATTCCTTTCTGAATTCTTGACAGGCTTGACAGGATTTGTTTATTGTGGACAGGTGGTTCGATCACCCATAGCTCAAGGGTAGCAAGCGAGAGCGAGCTCGCTGCTCGCTCCCTCACTACCCGTTACTTAACAGCTCGTACGGTTGTGACCCTGCTCACTTGTTCCAGGTTTTCTAACTCCCGTCAAGCAATCCATGGCCGTTCTTGGCCCTACTTGACTCCTTGCACCTGCATATTGCGTCTTCCTAGTCCAGCAGGCTTGTTTAGTGGGATATACGGGCAATAACCATGGTCGTCGCTCGTGACGAGTGGAAGCCACACAAACCAACACTCCCCCTGGCTGACACAGCCGTCACTACAACGATGACTGAGTGAAGGTAGAGAAGGATCGCTCACAAAACGAACCGTTGCGAGAACCAATCAAGCACACTTACACAGGTGCCTTCCCCTCACAGTGGGGTTACGCTCACTCTTTGTCGTAAACACCGACATTACAAGGTCTCCTCGTCACAGTGGTGCAACCCGCCATGTGCCCGGGTCTCGACCATGAAAGAAGTTAATCTTATACCCATGTGCCAAACATCATGCAAGGGGTACAGAGCAAGACGATCTCCTCGTGACCCCGGAACATGTCTCCGGGTGTCCGAGCCTCGACCACACCTGCTCGCATGCATGGAGCATACATAACACATAGAGACAAGGGTCTCCACGTCACACCGGTACAACTCACCAGGTGCGCGGGTCTCGACTAACATAACCTCGACCAAAGCATCGTGCCAGACCTAAACTAACCACGCTTTCCTCATAAGGGTGTCAGGCCAAAGCCCACACACCAACACTCCCCCTGGACGGCAGAAGCTGACAGCAAGAGCAAAGTTGATGGTTGCGCCCAACACAATCCGTGAGGAGGGAGCACGGCTCCCCTATGGCCACATATCCATGCACACCAATAGCAAGGGTGACAACGATGCTGGTGGGATGTGGTCCCACGTAGCCTCACCCTGCAGCGCCATCGTCGCTATCGTCATCATCGTCGTCGTCGTCGTGGTCACTGTTGTCGTCACCTGTTGCTGTAACTGGTGGAGCGCCGAGAGCCCCCTCCAAAATAATCACTTGACGTTATGACCGCTAATTGTTGAGCTCTATATCGCCTCGCGGCCTCCGCAGCGTCGAGGCGCGTGTGCAGCTTGACGAGCTCATACGCGGCAGCCGACCGGCCAGATGCATTTACGGGATGCATGCGGTCAGTCACGGATCGTACCTGACGGTGGACCCCCATTGTGCGGGCGTCGGCATGAGTCGCGGCCTCCTGCAGCCCCGCCACCTCGTCGCGTAGATCGGAGTCCTATGCGTCAGCTGTCGACTCATCTGACGCCTTGCCGCCAATTGCTGGCAGGGTGTCGGCACCGGACAATGAGTCGGCATCTACAGCGGCTGCACCTATAGGAGTTGCTACTACTGAGGCATCGGCTGCTGCTAACACACCTTTCACTCGGCCGTCGACTACTGGCCGGACGTCGGCATCCGTTGGTGCATTTACATCTGATGCGTTGTCGCCATCATCGAGAGCACGCTCAGCCCCATGGGACTCCTCCAAACCCCTGGTGCGTAGCTAATTGTCCACTTGTTGTTGAAGGTCTGCCGGTCCCAGACATGCATCCTGCACAGACCACTCACCTGCCTCGAGATTCGTGTGCACATCTTCCACACAGTCCTCTAGAGCGTGTGCTGGAACATCCGTGGTGTAACAACGGCTACTGGCCTCCCGGAGCTCGGCCATGAGACTCTGCACGTGCACCTCGGCTCGAGCCATAGCTGCCTCCTACGAGTCCATCACGGAGCGCAGGCGCTTGGGCACGAGAACTACAGTAGTGTCTTTGCCTGGAACCGCCATGGTGTCAGCGGCATTGGTCAGGGCAGCCACGAGACCGCGGTCTGCAGCTCGCTCTGCGACCTCCACGGTGGCTGTTGCAAGCTCATCAGTCTCTACCGATGTATCGCATACACAGACGTCTGCCATCGTCCGAGGGCCTTCCTTCACTTGTGCTGTGGCTGCTACAAATACGACAGCACACTTGGCCATTACGTTTGGCTGTGACTCCGTGTTTGACCACTCCTCCATGTACAACACGCCAACCACTGGCCGGATGTCTGCCCCCTCTTGGCGGTCGGCCTCATGCTCCCGTCGTCCAGCATTATCCAGTGCATCAATTCTGTGTTGTCCTGTGGTCGATGACAGACACTCCATCCCCCCAATGGCCGTCAAACTCGTAGAAAGCAAGAGGGGGCGGCGAACCAACCCCGCGACCGGGGATGAGGGAGACGGCTCTACTGCAACTCCTGCCACCTCCATAGTAGCTCCTATCGTCCCGGCCTTCGTCATGGAATCAACAACCTCTACTGCCTCTCCGACACCCTCCGCCACATCGGCTACAATCTCGACCTCGATCTGTGACGTTGGCTCAGCGTCAGACCACTCCTCCTCGGATGAACAATCCTCTCCCACAAGGGGAGCGTCCGTCCCCTCCTGATGCTGAGCCAACTAAGTATGTCATGTGCCTCCGTCTGTTGCCTCAGTCCCCTGCTTCATGGTAGTCATCGGCGGACAAACCATCCCTCCCACCACCAACAAACCGGTGGGGGCTATAGAGGTGGTCACATGGACTACTGGCGGATGTACCAAATCTGCAACGTGGAATGATGTAGTCGCCTCTGCTGTCACTGTTGCTGGTCCTACTACCTGGGAACATCGAGACAGACGTGCCATCCGCTACCTCGCGTGACAAGCGTGCGTAGTGCGAGTAGGACGTGCAGACATGAAGGCTACGGGGTCGGAGGTCGGAATGATTCCGATTGACTTTAGGACAGAGTGAAGGGCATCAGATGTGGACCTGAGGTCAGACGTTGTGACATCGTCAGATGACATCACTGACAGGGGTGAGGATGGCGAGGAGGAAGATGGGGATGTCTACAGCGACATGGTGACAATTCGCTCAGAGACCATATGGCCTGTGAGTTGTTGCACCATGCGCTTTAGACCTTGGAGCTCTATGTACAACACCGCGAAAGCTCCACTGATGGACGCCACGGTATCGGCCGACATTCTCTAAGTCGGATGGTGAAGAAGAAGGATGGGACCGTATCCAGGGCGGTGGTCAACAGGCAGGGCGCTAGCGACATTAGCCCCAGCCATGATGCCGATCTCCAGAGTAGTAGCAAGCAAATTCGGTAGGCACCTGAGGCGTGTGCCACGGCTACGACTGCCACTGTGGACTCAGCGCGTGCCACGCATGCAGTGCCGGTACCAATCATGGCGTCGGCTGCGCTCCTTGCCACGCCAGTATGCTCATCTCCAGCGCTTTGCGTGGGTGAGTGCACAGGACACTCACTCCTACTAGCACAAGGCCACAAGGGGAGGTAGGCGGTCAAAGCACAGTCTCTCAGATGTATTGTGATGATGTCACGAGGATGGCCACCACCACGTTGGTGGTGCGCTGTTGTGCGACTACTACGCGATTGGTATGCTGCTATCACGCGGCTAATGCAATGTGCGACCTCAATTCGCCTTTGGTACTACTGTTGCTATATCTGCTGTCCACGTCCGCCGTCAACGCCAACGGCGGTGGTCCCTGCCATAGTTTCTACGGCTCGTAACGCTGCTAGTGATGCCGCTACGACTGCGGCTGCTACTATTACACTGGTCGCCGTCACTAACTGACGGCTGTGACCCCCGGCCACTTCTTTGCTGCTACTACTAATACCACGTCTCGCACAATCGTTGCTCTCGTTGCGGTCGCAATCCCCTTTTTTTATGCACCAAACGCCACAGTGATTTCTCGAGGACCCCTCTCTTGGGGTTTTCTCAGGTGACGCCTTTACTCGGGTGCCCCCTCCTTGGGTGCCTGTTCCTCCTTTTTCTCGTGTCCCTTTTTTTTTGTTCACTGAATGCTTGGTGCCAGTGGGGTATCCCTTCTCGGGGTTTTTCTTGAGTGCCCCAATCGAGGACCCCCTATCCTCTTTCCCTTTTATTTCAGACACTCCGACCGAATGGTCCCGTTTGGTTCTGCGGCTCGACTAGACGGCCCTTTTCGCTTGTTTGCTAACTATGGGGCCCTGATGGCCGATCTCACCAGCAATTGAGCCCTGCCGTCCAATCTCAACGACAAAGGAGCCCTTTGCCCGTTTCCTACATGTCAAAGTCGTGCCACGTTGCAAGAGAATCGCATGCGAAGACCAAAAAGGAAAGTGAAAGATCCATCGCTATTCTCTCGCCAATTTCTCTCGTTCACCAGGTTCGCGCACCAGGTTTTGTAATTGCGAGGCACGAATGGTTCAAAACGTGGTTTGGAGGTCAAAGGCCTATGTATGTTTGAGTTTGTTTTGATTTATAATTTCTGCATTTAATGTTGAAAATTTCATAATGTAATTCAAAGTTCTTCCGATGGGAAGTGCCAATGGAATTCTTTCATACACAAGCAGTCGTCGAGTGGTAGCCAGTCCAGCAATTTCGAAGCGCGAGGATAATCCAGCGGGCCTTCCCGTCGGTCGCCGTCCAAATGCGGGCCTCGGCGTTGATACCTACAGAAAGCGGGTCGTCTTGCTGGGAGTCAGGAAGAAACAAGGCCCCTGGTTCAAATTATCATTTTTTCCCTTCTAGCTGTCTGGTTTGACCCTTGTAGTGGGCTAGCCGATCGGCTAGCTCGTCCGAAAGCAAGCCCACCACGAGCATGCTGGATGGCGAGCCCCCTTTAAGTGGGGAGCTACAAGGTAGCTTCCCGCTTGCTGCAATGGGGGCACCGGTAGTTGCTGCTACCATCGTGGCTAGCCGTGTTGTGCACGCTGCTGCTGCTTCTATTGTGGTTGCTGTCCGCCGCCACCGCTACTGCTGCCTCTCGCCTCCGTTTCTACTGTTGCGGCTTCTACTGTGGCTGCTGTCCGCTGCTGTTGTTTCTATAGCTGCTCTTTGCCACTACTGCTATTGCAGTTGCTTCTCACTAGCGTTGCTACCACAGACGTTCACTGTGTTGCTGCTGCTACTACTGTGGATGCTGTCCGCCGCTTCTGTTGTTATAGCTGCTTGTTGCCGCCGTTGCTACTGTGGCTGTTGTTGTGGCTGCTGCCCTGAGCCGCTGCTCTTGCTGCTACTCGTCGCAACTACTGCTGCTTCTCCTACTACTTTTGTGGTTGCTGGCCTCCACCACTGTTGCTGCAGCTGCTCGCCATCACTGTTGCTAATGCGGCTGCTGCTGTGGCTGCTACCCTGCGCAGCTGCTACTTTAGCTTCTCACCGCCACTGCTGATGCTTTTGTTGCTACTGTTGTTGCTGCTGGCCGCCGCAACTGCTGCTACAACTGCTTGCCGGCACTGATGCTGCTACTGTTGTTGCTTCTAATGCTACGGATGGTTCCTGCCAACGCTGTTGCAATAGCTGCTTGCGGCCGCGGCTACTGCTACGACTGCTACTGCCGTTGTGGCTGAGATGGCCACCGCCTTTGCTGCCGATGTCGAGTACTTTTGCCACCGCTATCTCCGCTGCATCGTAGTCGTGGTGGGTCCCGTAGGACCCGCTCTTGCTGTTGTGGGTGACTGTCACTGCTGTCAATCACTGCTGCTACTGTTACGGGCTCCACTGTACAGCACAACGAGCTATGGCTTGTTCGCTCTGATACCATGAGAAACTTCGTGGAACCTTCCTCACCGCTTGCCACTTAACTAGGCGACAGTGCTAAGTTAGTGTGTGATGACAGTCACAAGTCATGCACACAATTGCACGGGTCTAGGTAGGGATACGTACACAGTGTTAGGAAGCTCCAATTGAACATAATTGCAGAGAGGGAATCACAACTGAAAAGTACACAGCATAAATACGTGCCACGGTGCATGGCGGGTGACATCACCCGCCAACATAAACCTGTCCGTTTGTCTTAAAACCGGCCCAAAACAACTAATTTGGCCGTAACTCTGCGTACAGGTATCCAAACGCAATACCGTCTAAACCTAGAGATGCATAATCTTGAGCCAGACGCTACGACTGGTCACGCGCAGAGGTCCGGCATCGATCAGTGGACAGATAATGCAAAAAAGGTAAATCGGGCTCAGAAGCCAGTCCACCGAAAAAACTCCAACGACTACAAAAAAACTGTAGAGCATCTTGGCAAGCACCCGGGACGTCGTGGCAACTGTCTGGCAGCTGCTGATGGGTTGAGCCACCACCCATCGGTGCTCCGACGCCAGCTGCGTCCGCATCAGGGATCATGTCATCGTGCTCTACAGTACGGGGAATACATGTAATCACTATGGTCGTTGCTCGTGGTGAGTGGACGCCACACAATCTAACACACGCCATGGAGGACAAACATAAACCGAGAGAAGGGGGAGTCTCCCAAGTCACAAGGTTTATAGGTAAGAGGCTTGCAATCTTCAATCAGGCTCGCTAGTCCTTGAGTTATGGTTAATCGTCCCACTTTTATACACTACGTAACCTATGCATACTAATCCTCTAATATCTTCATTTCCTGGAAGTTTATGTACATGTATACACTTGTGAAATCACCAATGTCTTTGTGAACAAATTAGAAAAAAGTTAGCGGGGGTTAAAAATCCGTTACCTTGATTCCTAAACATTAATATCACAGAACGTTCAAAATATAATCCATTTTTTTACTTGCCTAGTTCTGTCCTCCACATTCATGAAGGACATTTCTGTTCGACA
Source organism: Penium margaritaceum (assembly GCA_023375785.1). Taxonomy (NCBI): domain Eukaryota; kingdom Viridiplantae; phylum Streptophyta; class Zygnematophyceae; order Desmidiales; family Peniaceae; genus Penium; species Penium margaritaceum. Next base: position 211,279 of record SZWC01001356.1, read on the forward strand.
TAGTATGGTCAACAAAGAACACAGATCGGAAAGACCATCTGTACGAATACAGATGGACATGCGATGACTTTGTATATTGTTGCTAGTCCCGCTTCCGAGATTTGCTTGAAGTCGACTCCCCCCTCCCCTCCCCCCGAGTGTACCTGGTAAATATATTGGGCAGTGTATCGTGGAGATCCAGACTAATGTACACTAATATATTTTCTGATCTCACCAGACCCTCCCCCCCCCCCCTCCCATTCACTGCGAGTGTATTGGGGTTGTGTATCAGGGAGTGTATCCTGAACCAGCACAAATATGTACACTAGTGTATTCATACACTTGTGTAGTAGATATGCCCCCCTCAAGCTGCACTACCCAATACACCACTACAATACATTTTCGAGTTTGGGAGGGAGGGAGGGGGGCGCCCCCCCCCCCCTCCCATTCACTGCGAGTGTATTGGGGTTGTGTATCAGGGAGTGTATCCTGAACCAGCACAAATATGTACACTAGTGTATTCATACACTTGTGTAGTAGATATGCCCCCCTCAAGCTGCACTACCCAATACACCACTACAATACATTTTCGAGTTTGGGAGGGAGGGAGGGGGGCGCCCCCCCCCCCCTCCCATTCACTGCGAGTGTATTGGGGTTGTGTATCAGGGAGTGTATCCTGAACCAGCACAAATATGTACACTAGTGTATTCATACACTTGTGTAGTAGATATGCCCCCCTCAAGCTGCACTACCCAATACACCACTACAATACATTTTCGAGTTTGGGAGGGAGGGAGGGGGGCGCCCCCCCCCCCCCCCCCCCAGTGTATTGGGTGTGTATTGGGATGTGTAAGAGGAATCCGCTCGAAAATCTTCACAAGTGAATTTGTACACTTGTGTATTTTTACAAACCCTCTCCTGATACGCAACCCAATACACTATCCAGATACATTTTAACTACAGGTGGGGGGTATCGATGACCCCCCCTCTCCAAAGTTATAATTTTTCCTGGATAGATTCTCGCTGATTACAGCCGGTAGACATCCAATAGGTGAACATTTCTTCATATCTGGACTTGTTCAGAGTTTACGTAGGTCATCGAACTTTTGAATCCGACGGTGCTCGGGGTGTAAACTAAGAACAAAAGCGCAATCAAAATGTCCTAGTCGCACCGTGATGAAGAAATTAGTGTGCCCCAATGAGGACCCCCCCCCCCCCAACACTAGGAGTGTATTGGGGGAGTGTATCAGGGAGTGTATCATGAGTATTCACCAAAATGTACATAAGTGAATTATTTCACATGTGTATTTAATCGTCCCCCTCCTGATACACTTCCCAACACACCCTCGCTACATATTCGGGCTACCGAGGGAGGGAGGGGGGGAGGGATGCTCGAGCGTCGACAAAAAGAATATTCATAACGACCGTGTAGCATTCCGCTCGATTCCTACAAGATTGTTCTCAATTGGGAGCTTGCAAAAAGTAGTACAATTCAACGTTAGTGATGTACAATCATAACTTGAACTTAACTTAAAGCAAAAAATATGTGACAAAGTGAAAAATCATGTGCTTCAGTGGTTCTGGCCAATTGGTTTAAAGAATCGATTTAAAACAAAATAAAGTGCATCCATTTCTCGATCAATTTCTGAGAAAGTCTTGTGTTCATGTACACAAAACTAACTGTGAACATTGTAACCAGTAATTTCCAGGAAACAATAACAATTGGCTAGGCTATTTTCCTAGAAGTATCCTCACCATATGTTTTACTGTTGTACACACAACATCAAGTGTGTAGATTTGGGGTGATTGGGCATAAATGTAGTCAGGTCCTGCACTTGGGATTAACCTGAACTCCTTGGTTTTGCTGATCTACCCTTGCCCCACTGTCCGGATGATTTTGGCACCATGCCACTATATGACTTTTGACGAACTAATTAACCGAATTTCTAACATAAATTCTTGGGATCATGTCTTGTTTACATCACGTTAATTTTAGCACAAGCATGTCAGCACTTTGCTTCTGCATATCCCTCGCCAACATGTTACGCCAGCCTAGGCAAGGCCAATTTTTCCCGACTCAAAGACTTTGACAGAAGAGTGTGGCCTGCTCCGCTCGGATTAAGCGCTTAAGCAGTGCTGGCTGCTCAGCTATGAGAGGTAAAACTCGCATTAGAAATTTAGCACAAGAACTGCAGTTAGAAATGAGTAATGACTGATTTGAAAGCAAGAATGAGGCGTGATGTGAGACCCCTCCCACATTAATCTAGGTCCTCACCTCTAAAAGGCTTGTTACTCAGTTTACCAGCCAATCAGAAAAAAAAAAATCATAAATTTATGGACTTTGGGATTTTCTCGGTGAGCCATGCCAGACGACAGACAGTCCCAAACACGGGCGTTATCTGTTTTTTTCTGAAAACTGGACCATGCCAACATATGCACACTGCAAACGCATTCATGCAATCTGATTCAACTAGAAAAATCACAGAGCAAAGTCATGCCTACCTGAACCTAGGCAACTCTATACTTGTCATAACAGCTGGCTGTGATAACTCATGACATGAGTAACATTCGCTGTTGTTGATGGAATTGGTCGCACACTGCTACCAAGTGCGAGACTCCACATGACGAGATGGAAGCCCTGCCTCTCACGAAAGTGCGGCATCCCCTCCATCGCTCGGCACCCATCGTCATCAATGTCCGCTGAGTCATTTGTATGCACGAGCATGTCCACAAGCCAAGAGGTCATATCAATAGGACATTGCACGTGCATGTCACAACACTCCATGACCCCGTGGAAATCAATATACAACTGCCAACGTGTTGCATCCACAGTACACACCAAAAGTCATGCTCCGCCATACCCTCATGCTCCTATTGTCTAGCAAAGCTACGCAAGTGCAATGATGAGCACACAACGGATTAGAGGGTAGAGGAAACAAGAAGACGAAAGGCAATTCACATCTGCAGGACTCTGCACTCACGAATGCAGACTAACTAGTCTAACAAATTTCTTGAAATATGTGTGTTTCACTGTCCTGGTCAAGAAGTCAGCCAGTTGCCATACAGTCTCAACTCACACAATCCATATGTTTCCCTCATGCAATAAAGTTTGTTCATAGTGTGACACTACATCGATGTGCTTTGTCGGGCGTGTGATGAATGTCAACATTCTCTACAATGGCTATGGCACTCTCATTGTCAAAATGCATGGTGATGGGTGATGCGGGCTGACAAAACTCACAGAGTATACGATGGAGCTACACACTCTCGCATGCACTGGTGCCCAATTCCACACACTCTGCCTCTATAGTGCTGCGTGCGATGCACCCGTGCTCCCTACTCTGCCACAAAAGAGTCGTGCCGCCGATGAGAAAGATCTATCCAGTGCGGCTCTTACCGTCCATGGTCCTAGCCCAATCACTATTGGTGTAGCCCTTGATGACTGTTGACAGCTGGTGATGGAATTTCATCCCACAATGCGGGATGGAGACAATGATTGCACAACACAAATGGTTGCATTTAGGTTCAACTAGTTTGGGAACTGGGAAAATTGGGCCAACACATTTGCGGCACAGGCCAAGTCCGGCCGGGTGGTGGTGGCAAGGAACATATGTGACCCAATGACACGAAGAAAATTAGTCATGTCCATGACCAAACTAAGTGTGTAGGCATCAGGAGCTTTCAGCTTGATCTGGCCATCTGGGGTCATGGGTGTTGAGGCACTGGATACAGTAGGCAAGAGGTCCGCAAAGCGCTCAGCCAACGTCTGCATGTAGGCTGCCACATAGTTCTCGGTCACTAACAGCCTTACGGAAGCTTTTATGGATTTCTTACAGCAAAGACAAACTGGTTGTTAAGAGACGAGCCATGCCAAGGCACACTGGTGCACGAGACAGGCAGGTTGTTAGTGATGCCCAGTGGGATGACCATGCCGTGATGCTGCTCTCGGCACTGCTACCGTTGGTTGGACACTTCTAGCCTGTCGAGCCATCCGTTGTCTCGCTCGATGACTACGTGCATGAGGGGTGCCGGTAGGACGGACGGCTAAGATAGCAACGGGGTCGGAGTTCGGGATGACACTGACTGACTCCAGACAGAGCAGAGGGCGTCGGATGTGGAGCTGAGGTCGGGTGGCGAGGGACCGTCAGGTGACGATACTGTCGAAGGTGAGGATGGAGAGGAGGGGGACAGGGGTGTCTGCAGTGGCATGGTGGCAACGGCCTTCTCAAAGACTACATGGTCTGTGACCTGTTGTACCATGTGCTTTAGACCTTGGAGCTCGGTGTACAACACCACCATAGCTCCACTAAGGGGTGCCACGGTATTGGCTGACAATGTCTCTGATTCGGATGGTGAAGACGAAGGGCGGGACCGTATCCAAGGTGGTCGCCACCCGGCAGGGCGCTGGCGATACTGGCGATAGCCATGGTGCCGGTCGCCACAGTAGTAATAGGCAAAGTCGGAAGATGCCCGAGGAGTGTGCCACGTCTGCAACTGCCAGGGTGGACTCGGCGCCTGCCACGCACGTAGTGCCAGCGCCAACCACGGCACCGGCTACGCTCCCTGCCACGTCGGTATGCTCTTCTCTGGAGCCTTGCGCAAAGGAGTGCACAGTGCACTCGCTCCCGCTGGCAGAGGGCCACAGGGGGTGGTGGGCGATCGAAGCAGTCTTGCAAATGTGCTCCAATGCCATCACTAGAACTAGCGTAATATGCGAGCTCAAGTCGCCTTCGGTATCGCTGATGCTGTACCGGGTGCCATCGTCAGCGGACGGCTATTGATGCTACTACTCTGACTCTCGCGGCTACAGCGGTTCCCGACGTCAGCCGATGGTGGTGGCCTCAAGCCACACTAAAAGGTAATATAAAATAGAAATAAAAAATAAAAACAAAATAAAACATAAAATAATAATAATAACTCATCCCCGTTTTTGTTCCATCTCCTAGTGTGCCCCCTTTGGGGTTGTTCTGGGATGTCCCACTCGAGGACTCCCCCCCCTTTCTTTCCCCATTTTTTGTTGGTTGGTTCTATCCTCGCGGCAAGCGTAGTGAAGAGGGAGGCTCCCTCCCCCCCTTCACGCGCAGCCGCCCGGAGGCCGCCCGCCGGCCTCCACTGGCCCTCTCGGCCGGCGGGAGGCCGGCATTTGGCCGGCACGCACCAGCTCGTGCGCCGGCGCTCGGCCGGCGCTCTGTTGCGCCCCCCGTTAGCACGACAGACCCAACCAACGGGACCTCCCCCCCCGAACGGGTCCCTCGCGTCGGGTCCCCCTAAGGCCCGACGGCAACAGTTGCTACAGCAGCTACTGCTACGGTTGTTGCAGCAACTACTGTTGCTGTTGCTGTAGCTGATGCCTGCTGCTGCTATTGCTGTGGTTGCTACTACGGCTACTACCTGCTGCTGCAGTTGCTGCGAATGCTGCTGCAACTGCTCATCGCGGCTGTTGCTGCTACGGCTGTTGTCCGCGACCGCCGCTACTGCAAGTGCGTGCTGCCGCCGCCGCTGTTACGGCTGCTGCCCGCCGCCGCTACTACGGCTGCTTCTGCGGTTGCTGCCTAGTGCTGCTGTTGCGGCTGCTGCCTGCTACTGTTGCTGCAGTTGGTGTGGCAGCTGCTACACTACTGTTGTAGCTCGTGGCTGCCGATGCCGCCACTACTGCAAGCTGTTGCCGCCGTTGTGCGCTACCACTGCTAGCAGCCGCTGACACAAGCTGCTGCTACGAGCTGCATCTCCTTTTTTTTGTGTACAGACCGGTAGCCAGACACGACTGCTGCTGCCACCCGATTATGCTATTGTATTGGCTGCTACCCATAGCCGCTCTCGCTGCAGGTGCTTCCCGCCGCTACTGCTCCTACGGCTGCTGTTGCTTGCAGCTGCCGCCGCTGTCTTCGCTACCTCCACCGCTCCACTGCAACGTAGTCGTGGTGGGTCCCTCCAAGATCTGGTGCTGCTGCTATCAGTGGCTACCGCTGTTGCCACTCATTGTTGCTACTACTACTGCTACTGCTGCATCTCTGCTGCACAGCACAACGAGTTGTGGCTCGTTGGCTCTGATACCATGAGAAGTTTCTAGGATCCTTCCTAACCATTTGCCGCGACACTAGGCGTCAGCGCTAGGTCAGTGTGTGACAATGGTCACAAGTGAGAGGCAAAACTGCAAGGGTTTGGGTAAGGACACATACAGAGTGTCAAGAAGCTCAAATATGAATATAATCGCAGAGAGAGATGACAAATGACAGGTCCAAGGCATAAGTTCCAGCCGCGGTGCACTGCGGGTGTCGCACGCGGTTGTGCAAGATCTGTCCTAAAACCTGTCCAAAATCATTGTTTTCGCCGTAACTCAGTGTAGACAAGTCAGAACACTACGCCGTCTAAACCTAAACATGCAGACTCACAAACCGGACGCTACGTCTGGTTACATGCATGCATCGGCATCAAGCGGTGGACACACAATGCAAAAACATGCAAATTGGGCCCACGACCAGTCCACCGATAAAATCCTACAGGCTGCAGAAAAACTACAGAAGGTCCAAGACAACATCCAGGACGTTGGGGCAGCTGTTGGTCAGGTCCGAGTGGGTGGTCCACAACCTACCGACGCGACGTTGCCTCCTGGGTCCTCATCAGGGATCTATCAAGCCGTAGCTGCTGGATACGTCCCTCGACGATCTTGAGTCCCGTTGGGTCGTCACGATCTCCAGTACGGCCGTCGCTCACCATGAGCTCTGGGTGCACCCCTAGTTGTCACGGGCACGGCTCGTGACGGGTGGAAGCCACACATGTTGGTTTTCGTGCATCTCTCATTGTACTCTATTGTGTCCTCCCGGCTTGTGTACATCGGCGTGCAGATGACTGACGACGAGACTTGACGCCGCTGGAGTGTCGCTCGGTGGAGCCGACGCACGCTGAGGCCCACTCATCCGTCGCTGTAGCCTCCTCCCTCTGGCGATGCGCTGAGCTCCATCGGCAGGCCTCCTCGGTGGTCGGGCCGCCGGCGGTCATTGCCACTGCATATATTGTCTGCATGCACCTAGCGTTGTGTCTGGCTGTGGCATTGCATCTATAGCATCATGCGGTGCCTAGGGTCCATGTCCCCTACGGTATGGCCCTGTTTGGCATCGTTGACTGCCGTAGGCACTACCTAGGTTCATGCAGCCATAACTCCCTATTGCTATTTTTCTAGCTGATTCTGACCGCAAGACTGCGTTTGCAGTGTCGGTATATGGTATGATCTAGTTTTTAGGCAAAACGGACGACGCCCGGGTTTTGGGCTGTCGGGCGTCTGGCAAGGCTCACCGAGAAAACCCTGCCTGCCAGAAAATAGGTCTAGCACTATTTTCTGATTGGCTGGTTAGCTGAGTAACAAGTTCTACACTAGTGGGGGGGAGCTAGAACTTGGAGGGGTCTCCCATTCTTTCTTATTCTTCATTCCTAATCAGTCACTTTCAGTTTTCAGCTGCTTTCTGGCGCTAACACTGGCGCGCGCGTTTCTGAGTAACAAACCCAGAGCTTCCAGGCCTAGACTCTAGAGCAGCAGACTGAGGGGGCAGCAGACTTAAGCAACGAGCGTGGAAGCCAACACGCTGCATCAACAACGCATTCTGCCCCAACCTATTGCTTAGGTTTTCTAGCTTGGCATCAGAGCCAGAGCGTAGCAGCAGCAGCAGAAGACTGGCATACAGGTGCCAGACAACGCCAGCGGACCCCCATACGGGCCAGTGTAGGGGAAATGCTGCCGGATGTTTTCCGGCAGCATTGACCCGTCTGGTGGTGGCGTCAGATTTTTTCCCACGGCCACTGGGCCAGGGGAAATGCTGTCGAAATTTTTTGGCAGCACTGACCCCCACGCGTGACGCGAGGAGGTGAGCGGCAGGCCGCGTCCAACACCTGCGGGCGACGACGCACGCTGCAACGTCACCCAGGTGCAGTGACTGGCACCAGCACGTAGCAACAGTAGTCTACAGCAGCGGCACCCGCAGGCAATGGCAGCGAGCAGTGGCAGCAGCAGCCAGCAGCAACTGCGTGCAGCAGCAGCAGCAGGCAGAAGCAGCAACTTGCAGCAGCCCGCAGCAGCAGCAGCCCACAGCAGCAGCTCGCAGCAGTAGCAGCCTACAAAAGCAGCTCGCAGCAGCAGCAGCCCGTAGCAGCAGCTCACATCAGCAGCAGCCCGCAACAGCAGCTCGCAGTAGCAGCAACCCGTAGCAGCAACAAGTAGCAGCGGCAGCAAGCAGCAGCTGCAGCAGCGTGCAGCAGCAGCAGCATGCTGCAGCAGCCATAGCAGCGAGCCGCAGCAGTAGCCAGCTGCAGCAGCGGCTGCAGCGAGCAGCTGCCAGCAACGGCTACTGCTGCTCGCTGCCCGCAGCAAGCGAGCAGCGAGCAGCAGCCCGCTGCTGCCAATGACCAGCAGCTCGCTGCCAACGAGCAGCAGCTCGCTGCCAGCGAGCAGCAGCCCGCTGCTCGCAGCTAGCAGCGAGCAGCTGCCCGCTCTGACAGACGAGAAAAGAGAAAAAAAAAACGCAAGAAAAAATCCCCCACCCCACCAGCTCTGTTGCCACGGCTGCAACAGCTGCCTTTGCTGCTGTAGCACCAACCGCAGCAGCAGCAGCAGCAGCAGCTGCTGTAGTAGCAGTAATAGCAGCAGAAACAGCAGCAACAGCACATGCAGCAGTGGCCCCAACAACCGCCACTGCTGACATCAGCGTCCTGCTGCTGACATCACTGCTGATGTCACTGCTGATGTCATCAACTCACAAAAAAAACAAAAAAAACAAAGAAAGGGGGCAAGGGGAGGAGGAAGCAAACCTAAGGGTGGGCAGGAAGTCCACCGCCCTCAGTAGACGACACTNGCAGCTGCCCGCTCTGACAGACGAGAAAAGAGAAAAAAAAAACGCAAGAAAAAATCCCCCACCCCACCAGCTCTGTTGCCACGGCTGCAACAGCTGCCTTTGCTGCTGTAGCCGCCATAGCAGCCGTAGCAGCCCACAGCAACAGCAGTTGCTGCTGCAACTGCAGCCGTAGCAGCAGCAGGAGTAACTACTGTTGCTGCAGGCTACTATGGCTGCTATGGCGGCTACAGCAGCAAAGGCAGTTGTTGCAGCAGTAGCACCAACCGCAGCAGCAGCAGCAGCAGCAGCTGCTGTAGTAGCAGTAATAGCAGCAGAAACAGCAGCAACAGCACATGCAGCAGTGGCCCCAACAACCGCCACTGCTGACATCAGCGTCCTGCTGCTGACATCACTGCTGATGTCACTGCTGATGTCATCAACTCACAAAAAAAACAAAAAAAACAAAGAAAGGGGGCAAGGGGAGGAGGAAGCAAACCTAAGGGTGGGCAGGAAGTCCACCGCCCTCAGTAGACGACACTGTTGACGTCAGCATCCCAAAGAAAAGAAAAAGAAAAACAACAAAACAAAACAACAGGGCATCACACCATGGCTGGTAGTCCCACTGGGGAGGGGTCCTCCTCTGTTTGGGGGCCCCCCACCCCTCACGTTCTTGTAGTGGCTGCAGCAGCAGCAGTAGCAGCAGCAATAGCAGTAGCGACAGCAGCAGGAGCAGTAGCAGGAGCAGCAGCAGCAACAACAACAACACCAATAGCAGCAGCAGCAGCAGCAGGAGCAGCAGGAGCAGCAAGAGCGGCATCAGCAGCAAGAGCAACAGCAGCAAGAGCAACAGCAGCAACGAAAGCAGCAGTAATAGCAGCAGCGGCAGTAGCAGTAGCAAGAGGAGCAACAGCGGCAGCAGCAGCAATAGAAGGAGCAGCAGCCCTCTGGCGTCGTTGGCGACAACCCTGACCCCCTCGCTGCTCTTCAGCAACAGCTCGCCGCCCTGACGCAACAGCTTGCGGCACTGCAGCCGTTAGTCTCTCAGACTGTCCCTAGTGCGCCGCCATCCTTCACCCCTCCATGGCATGCCAGCCCAGTTGTGTCTACTGCCACGCACTACCTGGCACAGCAGCAGACTCAGCGCCAGCAGCAGACAGTGACCTCCGTCCTTGGCCCCACTCTAGGTGCCGGCCACAGGCAAAAGGACTTTGAGACGCCGCCACCGCCGCTTCAGGCCGGCGAGCAGTTCCGGAGCTGGGAGCTCAGCTTCCGGATCTGGGCGCAGGGTGAGGGCCTCTGGGCATACTACACCTTGCCATATGATGCCACCCTGGCCGACCAGTTGTATGACGTTGGCTGTGCCGTCCGTGCTCTTGTCCCTGTCGCCCCTCCAGCTTCCCGCCTCGCCCTCGAGCCCTTCTTAAGCGACTTCACCGCTGGCGTCACTCCAGACCCTATAGTCGCGTGGCACGTCCTCACTCACCCCCATCGCCTGTCCAGCGAGGCTGAGACCAGCCGCATGCTGCGGGAGTTCAACTCCCTTCACATGGGGGAGACCAAGACAGTCACCTCCTACTGGCAGCGGGGGGAGGACATCCTTTGTCGCCTCGGGACCTCTGTCCCACCCCCTCTGGCCGCGCTCCTCACCATCAAGCGTGGTGTCACCGACGCGTACGCAGATGTCTTCGTCCACTATCCTCACGACATCCTCTCCACCATGGCGGCTCAGGGCACCCTCATGCCCTGGGCATACGAGCTCTTCCTCCGGATTGAGGAAGCTCGTCTGGAGGCCCGACTCCAGCGCACAGAGGCCGTCGCCTCCCCTACCGTCACCTCCCCTGTAGTTGCCTCCCCCGCCGCAGCTACCTCATCATCATCGGGGAAGAAGAAGCGTCCGAACAAGAAATGCAATGGTCAGCAGCAGCACCAGCAGCAGCCGCCGTCGACCGGGTCCAGCGGTGGTGGCGGCTTGGTCTGCCACAACTGTGGCCAGCCCGGGCACGGGTGGTACACGTGTCCTCTACCGACGGACGAGGCGTGCGTCATCGCCACCATGCGTCGCCAGCGCGAGCGCTGTCTCGCCTATGCCGCCGTAGCTGTCGCCGGCTCTAACACCTCGGCCTCGTCCAGCAGCTCCACCACTCCGGTTGCTTCGCCAGTGCCGCCGACACCAGCACCGCAGCCGTCGGCGCCGGCACAGTCATCCTTCTACCCGGGCTCCGGCGCTGTCACCCCGCACTCCGTCTACACTCCCGGGCCGTCCTCCCGTGAGCGCCAGCTGGAGCAGTTCATCGCGCTCTAGCTCGGCCTGCCTCGCCCTCCTCCCAGGGGAAGTGCGAGTTTCATCACCTCATGCTCTCCTGTCCAGTCCTGCATGATTGAGATTGAGCTACGGTCTTGCCCCGCTTCCTCGTCTGTCTCTTAGTCTCTCATGGTCTCCGCTACCCCTTCCCGTGATGACGTTGCTTGGCTTGACGATTGGCAGTCTCGGTTTGCGCCTCCTTCCACCGCGTCTGCGTCCCTTGCTTGCTGCCATGTGACCGTTGGCGATCTAGCGACCCCGGTCCAGGACCCTGCTGAGACCTGGATCATCGACTCTGGGGCCACGCATCACATGACAGCCTCTCGTGAGGCCTTTAGTATGCTCGGTCCTGTCGGCGATGTTCCCGGTGTCCGGACAAGCTCTGGCCAGGTGTTTCCTGTCCGTGGTGTTGGCGTCGTTCGTTTCCGTGGTCCCTTCGGTGACGTCTTTCTGACCAATGTCCTCTTTGTCCCTGGTCTTGAGCTCAGCCTTCTCTCCGTCACTGCCCTTGACCGCATGAGCATGGACGTTGTGCACTCACGTGGTGTTGGCACTGTGCCGTTGCGCCCGTCTGGTCTTGTTGTACTGCACACCACTGCCCGTGGCAACCTGTGGCATGTACCTCGCCTCTCTTGCTCTCCTTTCGTCTCCTCCCCGTCGGCCGCCACAGGCCATGTGTTTGTCACCAGTACACTTTCTCCTCAGCACACTCGCCTCTTGCACCGCCGCCTCTGCCATGTCCACTCTGCCGTCGTAGACAGCATGCTCCACACCCAGCCGCCCAAGGACCTTGACCCGGAGACTTTCCCCCTCCCATGCCCCACTGAGTGCATTGATTGCGCTCAGGGGAAGATGCACCGGTCCACGTACCCCTTGTCTTCCTCCCGTGTGTCTGCCCCTCTAGAGCTTGTCCATTCGGACGTCATGGGTCCTTTCCCCACCGAGTCTGTCGGCAAGCATGGTCGCTATGTCCTCACCCTCACTGACGACTATTCTCGCTACCGCTGGGTCTTCTGCCTTCGGCAGAAGAGCGATGTCGCCCACGCCATCCAGGACTGGCTTGTCCTTGCGGAGTGCGAGTGTGGCCGCTCTCTCCGCCGTTTTCGCTCCGATCACGGTGGTGAACACATGGGTGAGGCCACGACCTTTCTCACCTCCCACGGCATCCGCCATGAGACGTCCGCGCCTTACACGCCCGCCCATAACGGTGTCTCCGAACGGTGGAACCGTACCATGGCCGACGCCGTCCGCACCATGCGGGTCGAGTCTGGTCTCTCCGATGGCTTCTATTTTGAAGCCATGGCCTACATGACCTGGGTCTGGAACCGGATTTCCCATGGTCCCCTTCCCCGCCAGTCCACGCCGTACCAGCATTGGTGCGGTCAACGAGCTGACCTCCGCCCGGCTCGCGTCTGGGGCTGCATGGCCATTGTGTGGCTGCCCGTCCCGCAGCAGGGCGGCAAGCTCGTCCCCCGCGGACGTCCCTGCACCTTCCTCGGTGTCTCTCATAAGTCCAAGGCCTGGCGCTTCTGGGATCCCCCCCGGCAGTGCATCGTTGAGTCCCGGGACGCCCTCTTCTTCAAGGACCTGTTTCCCCACGACCTCATCGCTCCGGCTCGTCCGTGTCTCTCCCGTCGCGTTGGGGAGTGGTGAGTCCATCCTCCGTCCTGCCGCTTCCGGGTGACACATCCCTCAGTCCCTCTGAGCCGGTAGCCCCAGTCGCGGCCGCTGGTCCCTCTGAGCCGGCAGCCCCAGTCGCGTCTACTGGTCCCCCCAAGCCAGCAGTCCCAGTCGCGTCCGCTGGTCCCTCCGAGCCGGCAACCCCAGTTGTGTCCACTGGTCCCTCTGAGCTGGCAGGCCCAGTCACGTCAGCTGGTCCCTCCGGGCCAGCAGCTCCAATCGCGTCCGCTGGTCCCTCCAGGACGGCACCCCCAGTCACGTCCGCTGGTCCCTCCGGGCCAGCAGCCCCAGTCGCGTCCGCTGGTCCCTCCAGGCCGGCACCCCCAGTCGCGTCCGCTGGTCCCTCTGGGCCAGCAGCCCCAGTCGCGACCGTTGGTCCCTCCGGGCCGACAGTCCCAATCGCGTCCGCTGGTCCCTCCGGACCGGCAGCCCCAGTTGCATCTGCTGGCCCCTCCGGGTGAGTAGCTCCAGTCGCTCCAGTCGGGCCAGTAGCCCCAGTTGCATCCGCGGGCCCCTCCGGGCCAGCAACCCCGTCCGCCTCCATTGGCCCGACGGACTCAGTGCCCCGCCACGCTACACGCATGGCCCAGGCAGCAGCCTCCGACCCAGATTGTCAGTGAGCGCGCAGACCATCGCACCGCGCTCCGTGGCACCTCGACCCCCCGTGGCTCCACGTGTCTCCTCCACTCCCACGGTCGTGAGTGGGGATCCTGGCACCAAGGCCCTCGGCTTGACCACCTCGGCCATCGTTGCAGACCTTCACCCGGGCTCCGCACTGGGCGACGTCATGCTTCATCATGAGCATCGGTACACTGTCGTGGCTGCAATCGTGCGCATCCCACCTGGGGCTCGAGATGCATACGCTCTCTCAGTCCGCTCCACAGCACGCACGGAGGACCCAGACACCCTGCGTGAGGCACGAGCCTCTCCTGAGGCCACACACTATGACGCTGCCTGCGCCGATGAGCTCCCCGCTATCCGACAGCACCACGTGAACGACCTTGTCGACCTTCCTCCAGGTCGGAAGGCCATCGGCGCCAAGTGGGTCTTTCGGCACAAGTGGAAGTCCGACGGGTCCTTGGACAAGTACAAGGCCCGCCTTCCGGCCAAGGGGTTTGCCCAGATTCCTGGGGTCGACTGCGACCAGATCTTTGCCCCAGTTGTCCGGTTCTCCACTAGTCGGGCGCTCTTCAGCCTGGTCGCCCAGCATGGGTGAGAGCTGCATCAGATGGATATGAGCAACGCCTTTCTCCATGGTTCATTGGAAGGTGAGAAGCTCTATATGGTGCAGCCCCCAGACTTCGACAATGGCACCGGGAGAGTCTGGCAACTGCGTAAGGCCCTGTATGGCCTGAAGCAGTCGCCTCGGTGCTGGAACCAAGAAATCAGCAGCACGCTCCTTCGTGGCGGACTCCAGCGTAGCACCGCTGGCCCCGCACTGTTTGTCAGTCTGCGAGGCCAGACCTTCGCCGCTATTCTGGTTTACGTCGACGATCTCCTCATTGCGTCACCAGACACGGCTGCCATCCAGCGTGTCAAGGACCTGCTGCACGCCGCCTATCAGATGAAGGATCTCGGATCTGCCAGAGTCTTCCTGGGCATGGAGCTTGAGCATGATCGCTCCTAGGGCGTCCTGCACATCCACCAGGCCGCCTATGTACAGACGTTGTCTACCCGCTTTGCGGAGGACCTGCCACTCGTGCCGAGCGCATCCTCACCCATGTCACCCGATGGTCAGGTGAAGTTGAAGAGTCCTGACCCAGCTATTGTGGGGGAGCCAGTTGATGTGACCACGTACCTGCGAGTCATCGGGTCACTGATGTTCCTGGCGACGACGACGCGTCCAGACAGCGCGTTCGCCGTCAACCTCCTGGCCCAGTTTTCTCAGGAGCCGCGTCACCTCCACTACGAGGCCGCGATCCGAGTATTGTGCTATGTCGTCTCGACTCCTCGACGAGGTCTCATGTTTTGTCATCAGCCGTCTGTTGTCGCAGTGGGCTACAACGACAGTGACTGGGCCGGTAGTCCGGACGGTAAGAGTCGCACGTGCTGGATCTTTCTGATTGGTTGCACAGTTGTGTCATGGCGTAGTGGCAAGCAGGGGTGCATTGCACACAGCACTGCTGAGGCTAAGTACGTTGCTCTTGGCTGAGGCGCATGCGAGAGTGTGTGGTTGCGTCGTCTGTTGTCCGAGTTACGCCAGTCTGTCGCATCCATCAAGTTGCATTGTGACAATGAGAGTGCCATGGCCATCGCTGACAATGACGGCGTGCGTTCGTTGTTGCATGACGGCAGCATCAGCATCGTCTAGGTTGAGACAGCACGGCAGTTGGCTGACTTCTTGACCAAGGCCTTGAAGCACGACTCGTTCAAGAAGGCTGTGAGTTCAGTCGGCATGCGTCCATGAGTGACTCTCTCCGTCCCTGCTTGCGTTTCTGCTTGGCCTGGGGGAGTTTGGTCGTTGACTGTGTCTCTGCCCGTACATGTGCACTGCGCCTGTGAGTCATGGGGGAGTGTTGGTTTTCGTGCATCTCACATTGTACTCTGTTGTGTCCTCCCGGCTTGTGTACATCGGCGTGCAGATGACTGACGGCGAGACTTGACGCCGCTGGAGTGTCGCTCGGTGGAGCCGACGCACGCTGAGGCCCACTCATCCGTCGCTGTAGCCTCCTCCGTCTGGCGATGCGCTCAGCTCCATCGGCAGGCTCCAGACTCTAGAGCAGCAGGCTGAAGGGGCAGCAGACTTAAGCAACGAGCGTGGAAGCCCGCGCGCTGCATCAACAACGCATGCTGCCCCAACCTGCTGCCTAGGTTTTCTAGCTACACACACCAACAATGCCGACCCATGCTTATGCAGATGACTTGTCGCTCCACCAAATCACGCAAAAAGTGATCCTCAATATTAATGTTTTTTGTGCATGCATGAGACACGCCAGATTTCTCTGTAATGGCGAGAGCACTCTGGTTGTCACAACGTAGAACAATGCATGGCACATATTGGAGCAACTCACAAAACAGGCACTGTCCTAGGTGTCAGGTAGAAGGTAGATTGTCGAACTGATGGTGCAGCTCCAACAGCTCTTGGTGTCTGCTGTGAGGCTCCCGAATGCCCCCGTAGTAAGTTTGTGATCTCCTACAACGTGTTGGTCTAACGATGCTACTGATGGCATGCGCCCAACGAAGGTTGTAGATGTGATCGTTTGCGGCCGTGGGTTCGTGGTGCATGAAGAGGAAGCATATGAGGGATTTGCTGGCCCCTTGCTTTCGTCACAGACAGGCGCCATAAGTGCCTCTCTGTTTGGGTCTGAACGCCAAAGTCGTCGGAAGGACGAAATATTGGCGTTCCTCGAGAAGTTGTCTCTAGAAAACTATGATGTTTTAGCCAACAAAATAGTTCAATGTTGTCCAAATGTAACAAACTTTGGAGTGACATCCACCTTCTGCCACTGTTGACTGAGCTTTTTTTTTTTTTTTACACTGTATTTGCCCACTCTGACCATGTGCGACTCGTGCTATTGTTCGTAAAACATGACCACCGATGGTGTAATGTCGTGGTCATGGTCAGTGACATCTGCATATGTTGGCCGGTCATTGTACACAACAGCTATGCGCGTACACACGCACGCACACACGGTGCACGCACGGTGCACACGCGTACGCATGCACGCACGCACACACAACTGCATGCATGCATGCACGCACGCACACACAAATTCATGCATGCATGCACGCACGCATGCACACACACACACACACGCACGCACGCTCTCATGCGCGCACGCACGCACGCTCTCATGCGCGCACGCACGCACGCTCTCATGCGCGCACACACGCACGCTTGTGCACACGTACGTTCATACACACGCATGTACGTATGCATGCACATACACACATCCTGGCTCATGCTCCCTCGCTCTCCCTCTCACCACTCCCATGGATTACTCTGCTCCTTTGTTACTCTCTTACATCTCAACCAGGGACCATTGTAAGCCATTGCACAGCATTGGGAGAATACTGCACTTCACGAAAAATCTGCAGTACAACACATCCCGGTACCATACTGAGGCATTTGTCACCACAGCATTTTGAGTCCATGTTGACAGCTTGAACTGTCCATGTACAGCAACCAATGTTGACCACAGGTTGACCAACTCGAAAACAAAGTTCCTTTACACCTCGTTCACTCTGGTGCTTTCTCTCAGGCCAAGGAAAGATGTTCTACTATGCTTCCCTCCATCCCACAACCCACACTCTCAAGAAAGGCTCTTCTCCAGCCACTTTTCCACCTCCATCAGCATGGCCCACTGCCGCCCTCGCAGTTCCATCTGCCTCACCAGCTGGTCTCGGATGACTAAGGCAGCGTGTGGGGCAAGCCCTGTCGGGACAGCAGCAGCAAGAGGAGGAGCACCAGGAGCTTGACCAACCATGGGCTCGAAGCTGCTGTTTGTCAGCTGCTGCTGGTAATGCTGGTGCTGCTGCTGCTGGTGATGGTGCTGCTGCTGCTGCTCCTGCTCCTGCTGCTGCTGTAAAGAGGATGATCTTGCGGCAGCAAGTTGTGACGCAGTGAGAGTCAGAAGGAGAGCCGAGTCCTGCTGCACAGCGGCAGTCAGCTGCCCCTTCAACCTCTGGATCTTCTGCCTCAAACGGAGCGCGTGAGACGAATCTAACGGCCCAACTCCTGGCCCAGCAACTTGCTGCAGCAGCTGGATCTGCTGCTGCTGCTCTTCAACATGGAGTTGGAAGGGATGTTCTTGCTGAAAGTTATGGTGCTGCTGATGCTCGTGCGGTTGCTGCCGCTGGTACTGCTGCTGGTCATGGAAGTGAGGGCCGTGTGCAGTTGGTACGAGCTGCTGCAAGTGGTCAGGGTGACTGGAAAGCTGTGCAGTTGGCTGCTGCTCATGCTCGTGATTAGAAAAGAGGAGCACAGCATGCTCATTGGCATCCGAACCCATGGCATGCCCAGAAGCAGAAGCAGAAGAAGACGCAGAAGCAGGCAAAAAGGCGGAGGCAAACACTGGGGCCGATGGGGACGAGGAGATTGGCATGGGAGAGGGAGCTCGCGATGTAGCCCGTAGCTGCTGGTATGGCTGGGGATCTAGCAAGTGCGGCAGCAGCTGCTGAAGGGAGGGTGCAGCTGTATTCTGCGGATGGCGCAAAGAGGTATTGCAGCTCACAGCCTGTGCTGACACTGATGCAGACTTCTCTTGGGGCAAGGGGAGCACCACCGGCAGCGGAGGTCGCAGCAGCATCCTGTCGCCATCATCCCTACACTCTAGTGAGGATGGTAAGGACGACAGCTGCTGCCTGTGCCGCAGAGAACATAGCTCTGCCTGCTGCAGCTGCTGCTGCTGCTGCTCCTGCTGCTGCTGCTCCTCCTGCTGCTGCTGCTGCTGCTGCTGCTGCTGCTGCTGCTGCTGCTGCTGCTGCTGCTGCTGCTGCTGCTGCTGCTGCTGCTGCTGCTGGTGCTGCTGCTGCCGCCAAGGGTCCAGGCCCAGAGAAAGACCAGGCTGCTGTAACAGACCTGGCAGGACGTACTCGTAGTCCGAGGGACCTTGGCGGCATCCCATGTCCTCTGCGACTGCAGTTGATGGTGGGATCAGGATCCCACCGTCCACCGCGGGAAGGCCTTGCTCCGCCTGCAGTGGCAGCAGAAGACAGTCGTCTGCGAGCGGGTCCTCATCAGCTCCCTCTCCACGGCCTGCCTGCTGGTGCTGCGGCAGCAGCCGCGATTGCACGCGAGGCAGTTCAGCCGGGTGCCCAAGAGGGGGAAAGTCAGCACCACCGAACCTCTTTCGGTCCACATCCTCCCTTGTTGTCATCATCCCTGTTCCTGTCATTGCTGCTGCTTCGACTGCTTCATTCCTGTCCTCGTTTGCTACCAGCGTCGATGTCAACCCTGCTTGTGCTTCCTCCATCTCGGCACCAAGGCCTGCCCGACCCCATGGCCCTGCACCTGCTGCTGGAGCTAGAGCTAGCGTTGCCGCCTGCGGCTGCTGGTCCACTTTTGGACGGGGGTTCTCCAGCGGAGGCGGAGGCAACACACCCCTGCCGCCCAGCGAAGGCAGCGTAGCACCAAGCGCATCCTCAAGGGTAGTGGCCGTGGCACGCACATGCCCGCCATGGACACCAGCAACCTCGCAACCTACTGCACTACCTCCTCCTCCCAGGCAGGTGACGGGCCGGGCGCCTGCAAGCCCCTGAAAGGCCAGCGTCGTCTTGGCACGCACCTGGGAGGGTGGCTGCAGCTCCCCTGTCGTCTTGGCACGCACCTGGGAGGGTGGCTGCAGCTCCCCTGTCGTCTTGGCACGCACCTGGGAGGGTGGCTGCAGCTCCCCTGTCGTCTTGGCACGCACCTGGGAGGGTGGCTGCAGCTCCCCTGTCGT
>SZWC01001356.1:243157-277460 GCA_023375785.1 Penium margaritaceum
CTCCTCCTCCTCCTCCTCCTCCTCCTCCTCCTCCTCCTCGTCCTTATCCTGCTGCTGCTGCTGCAGCTGCTGCTCTTGTTGCTGCTCCTGCTGTATCATTGACACAGCTTGCAACGCTGGAGGTAGACATGCCTCCAACGCCTTCACTGTTCTTCCGCTCCCACTTATATTGCCGTTGCCACCACTGCTGCTGCGCATGCGCTTGGGTGAAGGTGGTCGTGCACCCTGCCTGTCTGATACCTGTTGGGAATGACGCGGCAGCAGCCACTCCTGCATGTGCTTCCTCTGCCACAATGGGCACGAAGCACCATCAACAGCACCGGCACTAGCAGCAGCACTGGGACCAGCAAAAGCGCCACGACTAGCACAAGCACCACCTCCAGCACCAGCACCAGCACCAGCACCAGCACCAGCACAAGCACCAGCACCGACACCAGCACTGGCACCAGCACCAGCACGAGCACCAGCATATGCAACGAGATGGGACGTGGGCGACGTCGTGGACAAGCACCAGGGTGGAGCTGGCGAGGCACGAGACGAAGAAGCTCCAAGACTATAGGGACCCGCCAGAGCCACCGGCGGCGTTGGCGGCGACGACAGTGGCGGCGTGCCAATAACAGCAGCCGGGGCAGCAGAAGCCACTGCGGCGGCAGGGGTCCGATGAGGGGCAGAGCGACTGGCGGCCATGATGTCGGCCATGCTGCGCAGGTTGCGGCGGGACCCAGACGAGGCACGACACGCCCCAGCCCTGGCCGTCCCGGCTGGGCCGTCGCAGTCTGCGTCGACATCGTCGGCATCACTGTCATCAGCACAAGGGCCCCCGAGACGAAGGCTGGGTCTGGGATCCTGCGTTGACACGTGTCGGGTGGCTATGGCGCCACCCGGCGCTCGGGTCCCTGCGTGCCGGCCGGTGTACATGGCTGCGTGCCTGCTGCTGCTACTTCTGCTGCTGCTGCTGCTGCTACTGCTGTTACTGCTGCTGCTGCTGCCACCAGGTCAGGGCCAGGCTGCGAGGGGCAAAGACGATAGAGCCTTTTCTCCTAACTGTGAAGGAATTAACGCGATGGTCCTGTCAAGAATGCCGACGCCAGGTGCAGTCGGCTGCGGACGGTCATAAAAATCGTGAAGCCTCATGAGACGGGGCTAACGCCAGAACATTCGTCTAGAGGTGAAGTACAAGGCGCTTGAAGTTCGAGCAGCAGGAGAGCAACTCATGGAAACCAAGGGCTTGACGTGGTACTGCTGCTCTGACTCCTCCGCGGGGGTTTGCAGAAGCGACCGCTTGTGCTCTTGGGAGAAGGGAGTGTCGAACGTTGACTGTCCACACGACCGTAGCGACGTGCTTCCAAGCTAACCGGAACGACGTCGATATTGACGTCCCAAAAAGTCCGGGAGTCTGAGTCGAGGTCCTCTAGAGAATCTGGACGCTCGACCTCCAACTCGCTGGGCTTGTGGCACAACCTCACGAAGCGCCTCTGCGGACTCCTGGTGGGACCCAAACCCTGAGGCTTGCAGGACTTGCCCTAGTCCGCTTGCGGGCAACGACCTTGCGCCTGTGCCGGTGCTCGACAGAAGCTACCCGAGGCGAGTCGGGCTAGGCAACCCTGCATTCGAAGGCGCATTTGGCCCCAGAACTTGCAGTATTTCCGGATAAATCTTGCCGAGCAGAAGGTATTCGGCTGCCACTTATCGCTCCGACCGTCAACAAGTAAGAATTTAAATTTCCATCAGAATTGGAATGCTACTGATTTAATCCGCTTTTTTGTGCATAGAGTACTATAAAGTCTTCCAGCCTCATAGACAAAAGAATTCCCTCATGAGAGGTGATTTCAGGACAAATGCATCATCTTTCAAACTAGATTGAAACTTCGTATGCATACGCCATATATTCCTGCCTATTATAAATGCAATTTACAAGGAAATTTCCAAATATTACTTTCTTACTCAACAAAGGTTAAATCAAACGAAGTTTCTTACTCAAAGTGAAGATGTTACGGCTCCAAACATACTAAAAAAATACATATGTGGTTTTAACGAGATTTTTTTGTGGCATTAGTCATATATTAAAACAAAAAAACAATAGTATTCATATCTAACATAGTTCAAAAAATAAATCATCTGGTATGTACATAGTCAGTCCAACCACAAATGTAATCTGTTGTCATGCTTCAAAAAAACGCATTGTAATCTGAAATTTGATGAAATTTATCCCCACACGAATTTTGACGCTATTTACAGGTATATAAAGAGGATACACGTGTAACATGGCCACCTTATTCACTGAGCTTCATGAAAGTGCAACATAAGGTTTATTCCTACATCCTTTCAAATGTTTTCATTTAACTATGATATGACAATTTGAACACATAATTTTACCTAAATCTTCAAATTATGATAACATTCCATTTTCTACGATGTGAATATTCATCATAATGATTTCACACATTGGATTTTATGGTTTAAAAGCATAAAAATGCATATTACTATGCATATATGGATTATGCAATTCCAAAAATGGGAAATAAATGCATTAGAATTATATTAATAATAACATTGAAACTGCCAAAATAATTTTCATATTCAGTTTATTTCATTTAAAAAAATAAAAATTTCAAATGTATATTTTTTTATTTTATTGATATAATTTTATCTTTTAAACACTTTTCCAATTTTTTCTCATTTGAAACATCTTTTTAGAGAATTTTTCATTGTTAAAATTTAAAATTATTTTTCGTAGAAGAATTTCATTCTTGATAATCTAAAACAAGTATTTTTCTTAGTTCAAGTTCCATTCACCTTACACCTAAAAATCACAAAAAACTATATTCAACAAAAATATGCATACCTACCAATATTCTCATAACTAAAAACTCTTTCTGCAACATCATTTCACAAGAAATATATATTTTTACTCTACATTTCACTCGTTTGTTCGATATTATGCCTTATGGAAAATCAATTACTTTCTTCAAATGTACATATCTTCTTATTGTTGCATACTTAATGAAAATTTGTTCATTCTAAAAAAATCATTACCACATAAATTCACATTATTTCCCTAATTTATGTGTGTTGAATTTAAAATACTCTCATTGATTATGAAAAAAATTATGTTTAACCTATTCATGCGAAAGCTCTTTTCCTTTTATCCATCAAAATAATGACGATGTATGTTCATAGGCATGCTTTCTTTCACGTTCTTTACGTCAAACCATCCTACTGTATAATTTTGGCCCTCGTATTGGAATGATACAAAAGTAATGGTTCGTAGAGGATTGCCCTTCACAAATGAAGAGGGTGATGTAGTGGAGTAATTAGGGAATAATAAAAATGTGAGAAGTAGAGGATTATCTTACTCTCATCTGTTGTATTCAAAATTTTGTGCATCTTAAGATCCTCAACTGTTCAGTCGTTTCTATGAGCTATGCAATCCCGACAAGCCACATCGTGAGTCGGGCAAACACCTCGCTTGAGTTGGTTACAACCTGGGACACATGGGAAAAAAACAAATATTAACAACCTCATTCTACTCATTTCACTCAATTTATGGTGTCATTTCATGAATTGTTTTCCAATGTTACTCCTTTAGCAACTCTTTCATGGCAAAACACTCACCGAAGAAGAAATTTGTGGATTGCTCGTCATTTCTTATGTTAGCATGAGGCATAACATAACACGTTTATTATCCAACTCATCAAAACCTCCTACAAAAAGGTATGGATAATGGCGTTGTCCTTGAGAAAACATCCATCAATTTAACGTTCTAAATCACCAACTACACTAAGAAGAAATTCAAAATACAAACTAATCTAACTCAATTTGTAGACTTTTGTGGTTCTTATATTGAAAATAACAATTTTTGGAGAATTTACATGAGACCAAAATAGATAATTCCAATTGCCTAAAGCTAATGGGTGTTGATTCATAATTATGATTCTTATTACTTGTTAATGAATTAAATCAATGCACATCCAATTTTTGCAAGGTTATGGGAACAACAGAACCTTCATGAAATAGACAACTGTGATTTCTGTGCAAAAATGTGTTTTTAGTTTTTGTTTTATCGTTACATGCCATGGAAATCCTACCCTTTATTTGGTTGATAAGATTCTGGATATGTGGTGTGAGAAGGTATGGCCATGCTTAAAGCTTCACAACGGCTTCTACAAACATATAGTCTTCTTAAACATGTCACAAGAACCATGCCTCCGATTATGATTGCAGAAGATGCTTTGAAGAGGAGAAGATGAGGAAAATGCAATAGTAAAAATCTTTCAAAGTAGCATACAATGCAACTTTCCCCAACGGATTCTACAAGAATGAAGTGTCATTAGACATGTCATAAGCACCATGCCTCCAGCTATGATTGTTAATAATGCTTCGAAGAGGAGACGATCGGGAAAATGCAATATTATACATCTTTCAATGTAGCTCACAGTTGTGTCTCGACTCTTTATATGAAAAAACAGTTTCAACCACGTGAACTTGCATGAAACTTTCTAGGGACAATTTTTCTAGTGGTAAAAAGTCACATACGTATTTTCACATAAATTTGGTGATACAAAAATTTTTGGAAAACCTAACAAAAAAATTGGTGGAATCTTTACTTTGTAGTGCATTTATATTTATTTTGAAATAATGTTCAGTAGATTTAAACGTTTTTTCATGTGTGTTACTTTGTTATCCACATGAAAACCTAGGTAGATAATTTTGTACCTTATTCTATCATCCAGGCAAGGGAATAGACTTTTTCTACACCATTTCATGTTCCACAAGTATTTTAAGCCACAATCACTTGGCTGGTGATGCAAAAATATTCTATGCCGGGGATTTTGTTTTGATAACACAGTGAGAAGTGCCTTCTAGTTGCACTTCCACCTTCTTGGCCTTTCGTTTTAAAATATAAAACTCCATTGCGAAGTAGACTTGCCACCAAATTTTTGCAAGGACCTACGAGTGACATGGCATCTCCTACATTCTGTGAAAACAAATTGTGTCATTGTCTGCGATTGGAATGGTAGGCACGATGGTGTACTTTGTGGGGTGGATCCTGTTACAGAGACATGACACGATTGGACACTATGTTGTGATTTTGGTAGTTTTGGAAATCTGTTAAGATTATGAGATATATATATGAGATATAAGATATGAGACATGAGATATGAGTGAGTTTGTTTTGATAGTATACCCTTTCCAAGGTTGCATTTTCCTCGCGAGAGAGTTTCCTCTGACAAAGCAAGACAGAAGACTTCCACCTTGGACGTGCGGCTTGCAGTTCGAGTCTGGTCGACAGTGACATGCTGCGTCTTCAGCTGATGAGGACAAGCCTGGCAACCATGTAGCTTGTCTACATTTATCCTGGCCGTCCATGGACTGCAATGTGTAGAGTAAGAAATCGGTTTGGCGTAAGTAGACTGTCCAGTGCATGAGGGCGGCATACTGTTCGTCGGCCCTAACGAAATCCCGACAGATCGGTATATTAGGGTGCCGTTAGTAAAGTAAGGTTTCCGTTTTCCCCAGGGTTTCGAGTAGCGTCCCTCCAGAAACCATCCGTGTTCGGAAAATGTCTCATGTTCTGGCAATTTTGCCAGGTGCTATCGATTTCAAAAACTAGTGACGTATAGTGCATTTCGGATATGGAGGCTACGTATCATTCCTTGGATGTGAGGTCGCCTTCCAGGCCCTGAAGCGGCGGGGCCTGGAACGTTTGATTTCTTCGACCATGGAAATAATTAACATGAGTCGACCTGACCTGGTTTCCGTCGACCTGGCATGGGGTGGATTACGTACTGGACAGCTACATCGGACGTTCTTTCCCGAGTCCATCGTGGCAGATCGGAGAGAACATTCGGCGGCGCAGATGTTCTGTGATTCGGAACCACAAAGTCAAAATCCTCCTGATGAGTCGCCGAGCCGACCAAACAGTACAATTCCTTCTGATTTTGCACGAATCCTTTCAATCCGAACAGCTCCTTCATAGTTGCCAGCCATAAAGGCGGAAATGTAGCCGTGCACCGGTGGTGCGTCCAGACGGCTTTGCCATCATTGCCGAGGATCCTGGGCGGACTTCAAATGCCTATCCATTCCTCAGCGTCGTCGCTGAGAGGCTCAACCCAATGGACCAGTATTTCGGTAAGCAAATTTCAATAGGGTGCAATAGCTCACCGCGCCCTCACCGCGCTCAATATTGTGCTAGCATACCCGTGATTCCAACTTTGACAAAGCATACACACCTCTTTCAAAAAAGGAACAACGTATCCGCCCCTCGCTGCCATGCTCGATCAGCCACATGCTGCGCTGATCGAGCATGGCGACGAGGGTCATGTGAAATTCGCTCGATCGTGACCATCACTCCCTCGCGAGATCGCGATGGAGCGATGACCCTTTTTTTTCGACGCGCAAACCTTCAATTACGATTTAGGGTTTTGTATTTTTTGCGCGGACTCCGCCCGAGCAAAACATAAAACCCTACATCGTAGGATGTCATCACTCCATCGCGATCGGGCGAAAATGCCCATTTCAAGTTTTGGACTCTTTTTTCGTGGCACACAAACCACCCCTGGTTTTCGGAAACAGTACTTTCAAACCCAACCCCTCTTTACATTCGGGGTCAAGGGTTTTATTTCTTGCGCTGGCATGTGCTGGGCCTCGCGGTAGCGAGGCCCAGCACACTCACTTTCGACGCATGGGGTTTCTTCGACCCCCCATGCAAACCCTTCCTGGAACAATCACAAAACCCTCGACAGAGGGGTTTGTCATTGATCAAGGAGCATGGTGACATCAGCATTCCGGCGTTGCATTTCGTGTAGGGACGACATAGCCTTTTCAATGGATACGTCGTTTCTATTTTTTTACCTGCGGATATAGCAGCTTCAATTTGGTCCGTACTGGGCATTTCGTTCCTACTTTGGGAGGTGCGGGCACACCAGCTTAAAATCTGGACATGGTGGGTATCTAGTCGTTCCGTAATGATGGTTCATAGTGATGATGAGCATGGTAGTAGCTGATTCGAAGAATTGGAGCAGTTAGATGATCTATATTCAGCAGTAATTTTACTTTGATGAAACGTTTCAGGCATCTTGACTGCATGTGTTCTATACAAAAAAACAAGATTAGGCATGTATTTGGTCTTCGACGTTGAAGTCGAGTGATGAGTGCGACGCCGCGTCGTGAGTGCTTCGAGATGCTCTGTCACGAAGTCTGGGTATCAATAGTTTAAGGGCGTAATTTTATAATAGTCTAGCCCCACCCATACGTCCACCGAACCACATCAAATATCAATATGGTTCATGACACTTCTGTTGACCTTTCCATAATGTGGCTGGATGTGGTAGATACCTCGAGACCGAATCACTACAGGTTGGGCAAGGCGGTCAAAAATCTCTGAGACGATCAGTTTGAATAATCTGGAGGTCGTCAATGTCGGTTTGCATCAGGTCCCTTATTTCACCAACTTCTTTACTGTTTTGTCCTTGCCGAATCGTCCATCCATACTGCTGTACAGGCGTTTTCCAATAGCATCTGCCGTTGTTTTTCATTCAGTGGTACGGTGACTTTCGAAGTGAATTGTCGTCCCTATCGGTAATTTTAAAACTATAACTTTTTTAGTCGTGTCCATGGAACTCATCTAGGTCATCACAAATAGCCTCACGCAGTACGGGTTTCATAAGACGAGTAACGTGTTGATTTTGGTCATTAAGATTAGTTGCAAGACATCCATTTGGTTTCTTTTTCCCAGTCATAGCTCAACCTCACGGGCGAAGTCGGGTTCAAGGAACTCCATCCATCAAGTTTTTCAATGCCTCTATTTTGGCTAGGTCTGTAGACATGTGAAACCGCGGTGCGAGCGACACATTGTCAGTATTCCAGATATTACCGGCACATCTTGAATGCATAAACAGTCGTCAATATCTCCTTCTTGTACACCATGCGTTTGAATTCTGGACCACATAGTTTTTGTAACATAAACATGATACAGTGTTCTCCACCGTCAGTGTCTCGGAGGAGAACGGCTCAGGCGTCTTAACCAGACGTGTCCATGGCAATGATATAATCTATTGTCATGTTAGCCAGGCATAGGATTGGTGTTACGTTCTAGGAAATTTTCATGAAGTGAAGTGCTTCTTGTTTGCTGTCTCCCAACTCCACTTGGTGGTTAATCGGGTCAGATGGAAGAGAGGCGCTGACACCCGGGTAAAGTCAGCCGAAATTTAGCGGTAGTAGTTGCCAAATCCTAAAAGCACCCGTACGTCCCGAATGTTCGTTGGCATTGGTCAATAAAAAACTGCCTCTACCCTTTCAAGTCCATAGTGCCCCGTCCGCCACCAACGATGTGGTAAAAAAACTCGATGACGTGGCCAACAAGTCGATGGGTTTCAAGAATCTACACGTGTATTTATTTGAAAGTCCATTGCCATCGAGAAGTCGACCGATCAATATCAAAGCATCGATATGTTCCGTGACACTCTTGTGAACCTTCCTTGCGAGTGGTCAAATGTTGCTGAAATCTTAGGAGCAAAACACCGGAGGCCGAGGCATTTGCTCATATTTCCCTTCGCAGATCGGCGTAAAAACCCGGAGGTCATCGCGTGATGGGCCAATAATGTAATGACATAAATGCCCAGTTGGGAATTTTAAAGACTTGTATGTGTCCATGACACAACAACAAGAAATCCACATCTATCCCAAAGTCTTTGTGATAACGTTGTATGTCATCCGTGTTACTAGATCGAGCATTGGCGTTTAAAGGTGGGAAGTGAGCATAACACCAGAATTTTGGAGAAAGATACTTTTGAGTAGTAGTTCACATGCAATGGGTGTTCTTTGTCTAAAACCCACATGAATGGGGATGGTACGCTAGTGGAGGGTATAGGAACAAGAGGATTGATTGAATTAGGAAAACTAGATAACTTCTAGTGAGTTATAATGGACTTTGACGACGAGAATCTCTCTCATGGAACACTTATATCCAAAATCAACGAGAAGGTCAGGCATGTTATCTGCCCCTAAGTGCTTTCTTCAAGTTGGGAACTCACCCTATAAATTGATGACCAAATACCACTGGTTTTCCTCACAAAACAGGTTCATTACCAGTTTTGTATCGACGCGGTGTGACACACATGCCTCGTGAGGATGTTAATGTTAGCATTATAATGGAACAATCACCAGTCCGTGTGCTTGTGTTCCCATGTAGGAAGGGGGTTTGCACGTGGGTTGTATGGGAGATCCGAGACTCCCATGCATTGACAGGGAGCTTGCTGAGCTTGGTACTTGTAGGGCCTAGCAAGAGCGCACGTAAAACTAAAACCGTAAAACACAGTTTGCATATCGAGGTAGGGAATAATCAAGGTTTGCACGTGGAAACTTGGGATTTTGCATGTTACGGATGAAAAAGCGGTTTCACTCGATCTCAAAGATACACATTTTTGCTGGATTGTGATCCTTGCGTGGAAGAAATAACCTCGTGAAAAGCGACGGTAGCCCTTGAGGAGGATTTTCCTTCCCTAACCCTTTTTCATCTGTGGACATCCTCTCGGGTTTTTGTCTAATATTAAGGAAAATATACAAATCGAGCAAACCAATAGTGATGCATGCATAGTTTCTTGGATGTTATAATCGAGACGTTCGTGCAACATTGCCTTATGAGACGCGGCTTTGAAAACGTTGGCCAAGAAGTCGAGAGGTCCACAATATCGAGGCATGTATTTATAAAACACAAGCAACATGAAAAGGTCAGCTGAATATTAGCATAATGTCATTAAGGTCCACGCAGTTCTATCGATGCTGCCAGAAAGCAGTCAAAGTTTTCAAACAAATAGGAATGGGACACCGGGGGTTGCGAAATTGGGCAACAATTCAGTTGGCCAAAAGGCATGAACATCACAACGTCGACGTGTGGTGGAAAATGAATAAAAGTGTGTATATGGATGAAAATACAGATTCCTCTTCATTTTTCAACCATGACCCTCGTTCTCTCTTCGCTTGAGAGGAAACAACACGTTCGTCCCTCGCTTAGAAGAATAAGCAAGTTTTACCCATGTCTGTAGACAATATGCCCCATTCATCCACAAAAGTTGTCGACTTTGTTGTTTGATGATGTATAAGGATGGATACATAAGATATAATTTACGATACTCCACCTCTTTTAACATGTAGTTCATTTTTGCATACATCATGTTCGTCATGGAGACAAGTACAAACTACGACCAGGTCTTAGGTTTGATACTGTGTTGTTTAAACTAACAAAGTTAGCACAACAAGGGAAACAAGGGCATGTACTTTTTGCGCTCACGAGTGCATTCGTATCAATCGCATGCACTTTTTACGCCCACGAGTGTATCAGTATAAATCGCATGCACGCAACCAAGTGATTACCACGAGGGCCGCATGTGGCTAACAACCCAATCATCATTTTCTGAACATGTCATGTGGCATTGATATTTTAGACAGGAGTTGCATCAATTAAAATGGTGTCCAAACCTATTGCCAAACGTGATAGGTTGTCAAGGTTGCGTGCGACGAGAACTGTCGAATGTTGGAACGTCTTCATTTGCTTGGATAGTGGTCGCTCATCGGTGTGTTTTGTTTGTGGATGTCGCGCGCATCATTGTCTATTGGCAGTCCTAAAATTAAATCAACAGTTGCCGAGGAGGACATGCGCCAAGGGAAGTGAGTGCATATGGAGGGGCATGCCTTGTACACCGTGTACACACATTCTTGTGTTGACGATTTATCATGCTTGATTATCTTGTGTGACATGGACATGGTTGTGTCACTACAATATACTGGCTTGCTTCTTCATCATTGGTATGATAGTCATCTTATCCGTTTTGCTCCATGTTAAGTTGCCTATAATTTCACGTCCTTCCTCAGCCTCATCGCCCCACGTGACCACAAAATGGAGTCCCGAATGGAGGATAAGCCAGGAGAATGTGGGACATGGGATGTGCGGAGTAATTAGTAAATGAAAGTATAGCCACACTTTATAGTGGCATGGCAACTCCACCACCATGCATATTGAACTACCATGAAATTAAGTCTCAAAGTTGATAACTCTCCCTTTTTATACCTAAAGCCTATATATAGGCTTTAGGTATATATTGTGGAGTATATTCCACAAGTACTTGGATCACCCACCGCCTGATAAAAACACATGTGTGTTTGATGATGTAAAATCTTAGCAACAGTCTCACTATAACAATGATTGTTTAAAAAAGAAATTGGCTGAGTGGGATATCCTCACTCAAAACCAATTCCTCGAGGAGCCTCTCCTTGCTCCTCACTCTCCAGATGTCCATGAATTTGTCCCCGTTAGGTATAGTAGGGAGCTCCATCACGTAGTACTACATCTTAGTAGATGCCCTAGTACTTGTTTTCACCGGTTTTGAACCACTCGTATTTGTTTTGATTTGTTTTGCGGTGTTCATTTCTTCAAACTTCTTGCCTCTTGCTCTACGCTTGTGCATTTCCGGGTGAAGGTGACTTTGGTGAATAGCCATGTCTTTCTCCAAAGAGGTGGAATGATCCAAAGACGGACCTCAAGGAGGGCATGATTTTCACGAGCATGACAAAGGCATGCGCTTACATTGAGGAATATGTGGTGGGAAGCCACGTTGTGCTAAAATAGCGATGCAACGAGCTTGTGTGTTTTCACATGACATGTGTTGAAGCGAAGAGGAAGGGTTGCAAAAGACTGGTTTGTAAACATATATGTAGTAAAGACACCACATGACCATCTTCCACTACAAGGAAGGACACAGTTATGTTGTGAGCATTGGACGTGGTTGTCCCTCACACCCTGAGGGGTGGATTTTTTTGTAAAATCTTAGAGAATCTCCAGCATGACCCCACGGCCTTTATTGCACCTCTGTGGCATGTTCTCCACGAGGCTACTAGAATATATGCGTCCAATAGTACGTTGTACCATACCAAGACAAAGACGTAAGAGTTGTTGACAGGCAATAAGTCTAATACGTGGATTCCTTCCCCCCCGTATGTTGAATAGGTATGGATACGCCATGGTTTCTCCCTCAGATTCCTAGTTTATCCAACTTATTTTAATGAGATTTTAACGCTATCATTTCCTTGCTTGATGAAATTCATCCGACCATGAACCTCATGCTGTTGCACAAAATTGAAAGTTATGGAGCCCATCTCAGATGGTGTTTTACACTTGGTGCGACGAGGACAGACTACTAGCACAGTGGCAAGAGTTTGTCGATGGATGCAATTTTTTTCACGAATTGACACAAGCATGTGCTCATGCTAGACCGCTACTTTGATGCCAAAGACCATGCTGTCCCCGTGGCATGGATCATTTTGCCAAGTGAAGATCATAAGGCTTGGATGTTTTCCTACCAGCGTGCCTTTGCATACCATACTTCCGCTGAAGGAAGAACTTGCATCATATCGGGTAGGGAGAAGGTCTTGCAGAAGGTGGTGGGCAAGTACCTCTCAGGTGCCACACGCAGCATTTGTGCATGGTACATTGAGAGAACGTGTGATGAAAATACAAACAAAAGGCAATGTTTTGGGCATGAAATTGTGCACGTGTCCTTAACTAGGACTATTAAGAGAAGGCAAAAACACTGATGTGACAGGTGAGTGCGACAACCTCCATCTACCTAGAAAGTTTGGAGAGAATGATGATCTAGAAGGGGGTTCCTACTATGCAAGGGGACTCGACTATGCTCCCACTACAAAAAGGGACACGACTTAGCTGCCCCCTTGGAAGAGGTGGTGATACCACTTCTAACGTGACAAGAATCCTGAACACGTGCATTTCCTCACATTAAAGGATACATACATGGTTCTACATTGTGTCCTTGTATCCATTTGTCCATGATTTGTTCATGAAACATCATCAACAAGCAGTCAAGGCCAATGGTACATTGGCCCCACAACCAGCAACACGGCAATTGCACTACCTCCATACGGCGCGTGAATATGTAGTGACAGAGAAAGGACCAGGCACGACGGTTGTCATATGGGGAAGATGCATCACAAGGTAGGTATCATTCCAGAGGACATGGGGGTGTGCTTGTTGGAAGGAATTAATGTTGACGTGCTAGTATGCACGTGTGTTTATGCTCATCAAGAGGTAGATCATAGAGGCCATGGTTGACCTCGGCCTCACGTGCATGGCATTCTTCCAGGTGTACATCAACAAAATTTTGTCGGTAGTGGTGAACAAAATGAGGCCACTGTGGTCAGCCTGGCTATAAGCAAGACCACATCATAGCCATGGGCATCACAAAGCGCACACAAGGATACAAACAACATGAGGAAGAAGACCATTACGTACCCACCATGTGGATAGA
Source organism: Penium margaritaceum (assembly GCA_023375785.1). Taxonomy (NCBI): domain Eukaryota; kingdom Viridiplantae; phylum Streptophyta; class Zygnematophyceae; order Desmidiales; family Peniaceae; genus Penium; species Penium margaritaceum. Next base: position 256,477 of record SZWC01001356.1, read on the forward strand.
TGGCCTACACCAAAACACGTTACCGCAACCCAGCAGCCCACATACGATCGCAAGTTACGGCTAAGTATCACATTGACCTTACTATTATAGGATGTTGTGCTGTAGTTGCTTTGGCATGACGTGCTACAGTAGCGGGGGTTGTAACTGGTGCACTTACTGTAGCACAAATTGTTGGCATTGCAGGTGCCAAGGAGTACGAGATAGAAAGGGCTCCTTATAAATGGTCAGATGAGAAAGAGGACCTTTACGAGGATGGAGGTACAGTGATGAATCTGGTCCATACCCCCCTCATGCAGATAATGTGGGTGGGATAGTGATGAAAGATGAGCGTACAGTTCAACTACATGAAGAAGAGGGAGAGCAAGAAGAGGACACAGAGGACGAGGAGGACATAGTGGAGGAAGAATGAGGTAAGCCTAGACCTGTACCCATGGCATTATTGTTATGTTCACCTTGTTTCTATTACAAGCATGTGCATCCTAACATTGGTTATTTATTTGAATTGTGCAAGAAGATGTAAGGTTGACCGCTGAAATTGAGGAGACTATTTTTAGTAGGACACTATGCAAGACATGCAGGGGGATTCCAGCAAAGACAACAGGTTAGGACCCATATGACTGGGCTGAGGACACCAAGTACTGGGGAGCGGGGATCAGAGAGGTGGAATAGACACGGAGGAGTGAGCCAAACAACATGTGGAAATGATGGCAAGGTTTACTACAATGATTTTTATTACCAACGATGGGAGGATGTGTGTCCAGTTTGTGATATCATCCAACTTCTCTGAGAATTGAGTCAATAGTTGTTTGAAGAGTCCACATATCCCACATCCTCTGTGCTTTTAGAATGATAATTCAATGGACCAGTTTTCATCTACCATGTCTTTTATATAATATGCATCCTCAGCGCCATGTTTTGATTGCACCCATCCATGATTGAACACCCGCCATTATGCTCGCTGTGGAGATCATAATGACAATCTGCAACAGATTATGTATGTTCTTATTCCTGAACTAACTTGAGAGCCAACACATACTATTAACTGCAACAGTACATGGTGCATGTACACCTAAGTGTGCCCCATAAACAGGGGAGCAGGAATTCAATGAAGGAGGTGTACGCTGTACAATGATTGCTGAGTCACATGTCACCAGTGTATTGTTCAAAGTACGTTCAATGTGAATGTGCACTCTGCATGTTTGTTACATTATGGAAATTATATAAATTCATACGTAAAATATTTGAGGATGGTATAGATGTGCTGATTTCATTGATAACATGGCATGTGGTGATAAAATGCAACAGAATCTGCACCACTTCTATGGTGCAATAATTCACTCTTTGTAAAACCTGCTTACATACCATGTTACTCTATCTATAAATGTAGACAAAAAATGCATGTCACAGAGGGTGTATTGGCAATCTCACTTAGAAAACATATCAAAAATATGACATCCACACGAGTATATAATGTGTGCAAGTACTCTATTGAGAATAAATGACATGCTTACACCCGTGCCCTAGTGATTGGGTACATTTAGACCCATGGCTACCAGTCAAGAGGGCAATATACAGGACAAGCATGGGATGCCTTCTTCCCTATTAGCCACCACATGGAGTAAGGATTGGGAGTTGGCTCTGTGTACATCGCATCCCATTCGCGCTTGAGCTTAGTCCACTTTGGCACTGCTTGACCGTGGTCCATGGGGGGAGGTGGTGGGACGATGGCCCTCCACGGACCTAGTCGTGGCTCTGATACGAGAGCCCAATGCTCCAATGGTGGGAGTTGATGGTTATGTGCAAGAGGCGCCATGAGAATAAATTGCAGACACCTTGTGATGGGGGAGTACTGAGTTGTAGGTGGTTTGACACCAAATATTGGCCATGCACATACTGGTTGGCGAGTCAAACATGGCGTTTTGAAAGATTTCCTGATTTAGATATGTAGTCCCTGCGTGGTGCGGTAATCGCACGGCCTACCTAGGACAGTGGTCCCTGGTCATCATGCAGAACCATGTTCCATGCCTCGTCAATGATGCTCGACAACACTCGACACATGCTAGGTGCCATTTTGATTGGTGATAACTGCAACCTTGTAGCATTGGGTGGTTTTGGGCATTTTGTGAACGTGGTTTTGTTTTGATTACGAGGGTGGAATGGTGATAATTCTAAAGTAGGAGGGGCTAATGATTTTTCTTGATCTGAATCATGGAAAGCTGTTTATATTCTCAAAATCATGGTGTGATTGGCCCTTTCTTTTCATGGGGAGGAAAACATAGTATTTCCATCCATGTAGATGCCCGCGTGTTGGGTTTTAGGTTTGTGTACGTTAGGGACAAAACACTTGTCGGTATGTCAGTCATGGTGACCTCTGGACTTGCCGCCACTCACTCTCTTGGATGCCGAGATTCTTGAATGCCACTTCAACAGTAACAACCTGAGCTGGCGAGTCCTAACCTGCTCTTTAAATTCTTATTGGTGACCATCTCTTGGGAAACAATTTATCAGTGGTGTTATCCTTGCTTCTACATGACTCGTATATGTAGAGTTTCTGTTTCTGCACCAAGTGCTTCCATTTGTTTACCATTCGAACATCCGAGCAGCTCGTACCACTGCCAGATTATAGCTATCTGTTATAAGGGAGCTTGCAGCTAGGTTTTCTTGTGTTCCACTGTTTTTTGGGCTTCTGTAGTTCTTTGTACACTTGTGGGTGATAGAAAACCCCCATGCTTGTGCTACCTATTCTTCCGACTTTATTATTAACTTCGCCCGTTGAATAATGTTTTTACCATCTCTCCTCCGGTTTAGGCACCGTGTATCATGCTCTATTCCTCAAAGCATGAAACTTCACACACTATGTTGCTAAGGGGTTCTCTCATTCCCTCATGGAATTCAAGTAGTGAAGAGACAATGTCCCTACACTCCGCCATACACCATACAAAAGTAGCATCATGAACCTCTCGGCTGGGTTGGGTTGAGTTGGGCTTGGTGGGACGTACTGGTTTCGGCAACGTGGAGCCCCTCAGTTCCATGATCATGTCGCATACTCATCCAGAAGAGCTGGAGGCAGAATGTTGTCAAAACGTGTCAGTAGCTTCCCTTGTCATGTTACCACCTTGGTGGTCGTGTTCTTAGCTATACCATAATAGTAGTAGCAAATTGTGTTGACAAGCGGTAGCTATAACTCTCCATGAATCTCATGCATTCAAAACAAAAAACTACTGAACGCAACCACCATCATTGCATTCAATAGCAGCAACAGTGGCTCCATACGGCACCTGATGTGGCAATACCAGATATAGTCACTACATCAGGCCCTTCTACATCATAGCTACACTCACCCAACAAGTCCCAGAAGTAAATAAAGTAGCACTTGCATTTATTGCAACACCACGTAATAGTAGCATGCGTTCCGGCTGCATGCAGTTGTAGCTCCAATAGCAATGGCATCATCACCACCACCACCACCACCACCATCATCATCATCATCATCATCATCATCATCATCATCATATGCAACTGAGTAAGAAGTGGAGGCAGCAACATCATAACCGTAATGGTGGACGTAGCAGAATCAGTAGGAACAATAGCAGTAGCAACATAAGCAGCACTAGCAGTAGTAGTGGCAGCAACAATAGTGGAAGCAGCAGCATCAACAGCACCAGTAACAGCTGCAACTCAGTACATTCATTTGTGCGTTTTGCTGGTCCAGGGGAGAGACATTGACCACGGCAACCCTAACAACAGTTGTAGCAGTAGGAGCCTAGAAAAATAAGTTGCAGTCAACCAAGGACTGTTAGGAAGCTCCCTTACAACATCCCTCTTGTACTTGATCAACGTGCCTGTTGACAGACGGGCTCGCTGATTGACGAACTTGTCAATCAACAAGCTCATCAGTTGGCGAGCTTGTTGACCTACGAGCTTGTCACTTGCAAAGGAGGCTTGCATCCACGAGAAACAAGAGGGAAAAAAATAAGAATAGGACACCCATGCCTATGGTGCCCTTCAGGGAGTTGACTTCAGAGCCACAACAATCTACCATCGGCGGTTCTTGTTCCCAGCCTTTTCTGTTATTCTATGTAGATTGAATGTTGTTTTCCCTTTTTCTCCATCATATCCTTTCCTAACTTCCTTTTTCACCCATCCGTGGTAGAGACCCAAGCACTTGGAATCTTGTCCGGATGCTTTCGTATACCTTCCTTGATTCTACCATTCAAGATCCCCGCCGGGAGTCTGGCCCACTCCACGGGGACACCACCATTGCCATGTTGGCGGTTCATTTGCCACCATGCTGAGGCTGCACATTGACATCCTCGAGTGTTGCTATACCTCACCCAGGATGGCGCGGGATACCACCACCCTACTATCCGACCAACTACTGTCCGTCTTCTCTGTCCTACAACTCTCCAGCATGGCTTTCATAGAGAGACCCATCCTTTCTCTCCTCACAGCAGTTCGGCCCGTATGGTTTGCACACATCAGCATTTTGTATCCCTTTCAATTCTCCACCTCGAGCTGTTACCTCTTGTGTGAGTTCGGATGTCGAGTCCGAGGGCCACATTACATCGTGCGGATGTGTCTTCTGTCTATTTTATTGAATTCTGGCAGTTATTTCATCTACTGTGTCTCCTCGCTTTGAGCTCTAGGTGGGTAATGAGCGTAGTTTTGTCGACAACGTTACTTAGTTTCATGTGAATGATTTTTTCCATGTATTGAGTGGCTTCTAAACCATTGATGCCGGAGCCACTCATCACATGATGTCCTCTCGTACAACGTTCATCTTTCTGGGGCCCATCCGTGACACCCGCTTCAACCATATTGAATCTGGTAAATGTTGCAAGTCTAGGGTGTTGCCATCATGCAATTTGTTGGTCTTTCGTATGATGTTTTCAAGCCTGATGTCCTCTTTTTTGCATGCGCTTGAGGTAAAATTACTATTTCACTACCCTTGATGATCAGGGTATGAAAACATTTTTTCCTCTTGTGACATCGACACTGCATTAATCAGTCATGCAGCCATTCATTCCATCATGGTCTGCGCTGTTGTATTGTATTCCCTTTTTTGCATCATCCCCTGTCCCAATTGTTGTAGCACACATGCATCTTATTCCCTCACTTTCCCCCGAGTACACATGCTTGCTCCATCTCCATACTTTTCACATGCGAAATGCTGCCACCCATAGCCTATTACATCATCAACATGTTGTTTGTCTTGAATTGAGTACATTCCCTGCATTATGCATTGTTGACTACCTTGACTGCGCATAAGGCAAGCCGTGTCATCCTTCCTTTTCCATCTGACCCCAACACGCTTCATCTACATACCTTTGTGTATGAGGAAGTGACGGATCTTCTCCCTAGTGATTTTCTGGGTGATGTCAGCCATTATGTGTTGCACCCGGAGGAACTTTACTCTTGGTTTTGTTGGATATGTTCCCTTTGTCGGCACATCAATTTTTGGCCCATGACAATTTTTTTGGTTTTCCAGGCATAGAATGCTTGTCAAGAAAATGTATTTTTGCTCCAATCATGGTGGTGAGTTCTTGGTGTCACTTCCTGCTTCCTCCGGTCCGAAGGGGTGCATCTAGAGCTCTATCCTGCAAATAAACCACGACAGAATAGAACATCGGAATGCTAGAAATGCACCCTTGCTGATAGCATTTGTGCCCTTTTCTTAAGTCGGGCCTCTCCCCATCGTTTGCGTTTGAGGCCATATTGCATACAACGCTGTTTTAGAATGCACCCAAGAATCAGTTGCCTTGTCATGTCATACTGTCCGAGTGATGGTATGGTCATTCTTTGGACCCCGGTATGACTCATGTGTGTGGTAGAACTGCTCAAGTTTGGCACCCTAAGGAACAACATGATGGCGGCCTGTTTTCCCACAATTTGTTTTGTCCTTTTTCCAAGGTGTATCATGTCAATCCAAGGCCTGGAAGTTCTAGGACCCTGAGCATGGCCGGGTTATCGAGATTCATGATACTCTTACTTGAGAGTAATATATCTTGTAATTTCTCCTCACCTGTCCCATTGATTACATCATTATCTCGTTCAATGCAAGATGGTGTTGGTGGAATGCCCCTGAGTCATGTATATGCTCCGTTTAACACATATTGCATGCCGTTTATCACATCCTCATGATCGCTTACATCTTCTCTTATTGTCTCTGAGTTGCTGCTTGCATTGTCCCCTGTAGTCTCCACCTTGTTGCTTGTATCATCCCCTACTGTATCTATGTTTTTTTCTGAGTTACCTCCCACCGCATATGCATCCATGCAACTGTATTGTCTTAATCCATCAGTTTCATTACTTGATTCATTTACGACGTTGCCTGAATCTCCTCCTGTTGCATCCGCTTTGTTTGCTACATTGTGACCTGTTGCATCCCTAATGGTACTACTACCACTGTCTATATATCTTATTGTGATCCCATCAATAGCTGGTCCTCTCTTACCCTCGCAGGTGCCCATCACCTTGTCATTCATTTGGGTTCCTGGTGGCTGCTTCAAGCCATTGCATTCTACACCTGACTGTGCACCGCCTGTCAGCCACACTCCTTGGACTGGTTCCTCTGGGCTTGTATGGCCTGCACGTCTTGTCCCCAGTGATGTCATTGGTTCCACACAGCCTGCTCTTACCTCTAGTCTTGGCACTCATGACCTAACTTAATCAAGCACATAAGTCACGTTCGCACTCATTGCAAGTGGCATTACATTACTTGCTTCTAAATCAAGAACTGTGTAATATTCTCGCTTTGCTGCAGAAGGAGACACTCTAAGGACAGGCTATTTATGAGGTGCTAGCTACCATGGAGGGGCATGGGGTTTGTGAGAAGGTTTAGCTTCCGTATGATTGTAAGGCCATAAAAAATTGTATTTTATAGGGAAAGAGAGGCCTGATGGCTCAGTAGAACAGTACAAGGTTCATCAAACAGCCAAGGGCTTTCCCAAGGTGCAGAATGTGGACTTTGATGCCATTGTTCCACCTGTTGACAAATACACGACTGCAAATGGCCTATTGATTCAGGTGGCGTGGCATGATTGAGATCTTTACTAGATGGACGTGAACAATGCTTTTTTACCTAGTAATCTCAAGGAAGAGATCCCTCTCGTCCATCTTCCACAGTTTAGTGATGGTGCCGACCGAGTCTTGCTCCTTCAAAAGGCAGTATAAGGCCTAAAGCAGTGCTCCATATTGCTCAAACCTTAAGATCTTGGCTACTTTGGAGTGAGGAGGGTGTCACTGAAGCGCTGTCAATCTAGTTTTGTTTGTGAGTGCTCCTTCTGCACCGTTTGTTGCTATCCTAGCCTATATGGAAGACCTCCCGATCACATCCTTTGANGCCGACCGAGTCTTGCTCCTTCAAAAGGCAGTATAAGGCCTAAAGCAGTGCTCCATATTGCTCAAACCTTAAGATCTTGGCTACTTTGGAGTGAGGAGGGTGTCACTGAAGCGCTGTCAATCTAGTTTTGTTTGTGAGTGCTCCTTCTGCACCGTTTGTTGCTATCCTAGCCTATATGGAAGACCTCCCGATCACATCCTTTGATTCTCAAGTTGTCTTGGCCATGAAGGATCTCCTCTAGACTGTGCAAAATTTGAAGAATCTCAGTAAAGCTCGTGACCTATTCCATATGGAGATTGAGAGTAGTCACCAACGTTGTGTACAACATGTGCATCAGGCTAGTTACATCAGGATAATGAGAGAGCATATTTATGACCTGTTGACCACAATTCAATTTGCATCCATGCCTCTGATGCCTCCTAAGCAGAGGCTTCTCACGTCAGTGGATCTAGCTTGTCTGGAGAAGCTTGTTCATGTCACACTGCACCTATGTGTTAGTGACTTGCTGATGTTCCCTGGGAGCATGACACACGCATATGCTTTCTTTGCTGTGAACTTATTGTGAGACTTCTTAAAACATCTCCGTCAGCTCCATGTGGATGCTATCTGTTGTTGGTATTTCGTGTCTATCCTGTGCCTGGGATGATACCTTTTTGCATACTTGTCTATGGTTTTTGACAGGTACTCTGACACTACTTGGATGCGCAATTGCGATGCATGTAGATGGCCAGGCTATACATTCCATGTTGGAGGTAGGACTGTCAAGTGGAAGAGTGGCGAGCAGGAATTTGTAACGCGGAGCTTAACTAAGGCAGAGTATGCCCTGTTCAGGAATGGGCTTTCTGAGAGCATCCGGTTATTCTGTCTCACAGAGCAGCCACGCCAATCCATCCAATGCATACATTGTGACAATGAGAACACACTCCGGATTTTAAAGCACGATAGCATGTGTCACATGCGCACAAAGCACATCAACACACTGTTTCATTTGATGCATGAGAACATTGCACGTGATGATGTTTGTATTGTGGATGTGGACATGCAGCAAAAATTTACAGACATCCTCACAAAAACACTCTTTAGCAGCAAGCTCCAGTTTACGGTATGCAACATTACACTCCTTGCACATGCTTCTGGTCCTAGATGATTTGTGTATCCCTCTTGTTTATTCCTCTCTCTTTCCAATGATCTTGCGTGGCTGTATCTTGTGCACTTCATTGTTGGCTGTCTTTTCCATTGTCCTTTTCCCCTTGCTCAATTGTGCCATTTAGAATCTGCAGGTCATGGAGAACTGTTGGTATGTAAGTCACGATGACCTCTAGACTTGTCACCACCCATTAGCTGGGATGTCGAGATGCTCAATGTAGTTTCACAGTATCAGCCTGAGCTGGCGCTTCCTCACGTGCTCACTACAATTGTCGTAGTGACTAGCTCCTGGGGAGAATTTTCTCCGTGGTGTTATGCTGACTTGTTTATGAATCAATTACACGAAGTTTCTGTTCCTAAACCTGGTGCTTCCTTCTTGTTTTCATTCAAGCAGCCAAGTAGCTCGTACGACTGCCACATTATAGCCAGTTGTTGTTGGGGGGTTGCAGCTAGATTGTTCTGATTTCCACTTGTTGTTTTGACCCATGCAATCTTACATGTATTCGTGGACAAGAGTATGTCCCCACAATAGTGCCGCTAATTCTTCTAAATCCATTATTTACTTGGCTCTTTGAAAGCATATCATTATCATGTCTCCATGTTTTAATATTCTTTTTATATAATTTGGAGAGATGATAATGATATGATTTCAAATGACCTGGCTCCAAATGCCATTATCATCTTTCCAAATGACCTGGCTCCAAATGCTCTTGATTCATCGCTACTGTTGTTATGTTGCTTAAACTCTGCAAACCTGCCGGAGTCCGGGATATGTTGCCATAGAAGACTTTGAAATAAATTTATCTTGTTGCAGTGGATGTTGTAGAATTATATGCGAGCTCGGTGGTCGGTTACTGGACCATTTAGATAATTCAATGTGGATTGTAAAGATTTTGGAGCAGTTATTTTGGCATCTGATTGGTGGTCTTAGTTTTCCCGTGAGTCTGGGCGTAAATGGCTGTTCATAGTTGCGTCAAACTGTTCCAGGGAGCCATCAGTTGCTGCCAGAGTTTTCTAGTGAACCTCCGATCCCTGTAGCTATTGATGGAGGAGGAGACACCATGTAATTGAATGGCATTGTGGGAGAAAATTGTGATGTTCCCTTGGCAGTGATAGTGGTTCTACTGGGATGAAGTGCGACATCTGAATGAACCGATCCACCACCTCGAGTATTGCATCAAACCATTTTGGCATGAAATGTATCACTTTACAGTTTTCTTCAGTGTCTTGTAGTTGTTGATGTGCCCACCTAGGCAAGTATCGTAGTTAACCTCCAATAGTATGTGTTGTAACTTGACGGTGGAGGGCAGGGTGACATGATGAATGAATCGAGTCGTCAAAACATAATTTGGTTTTGTTATTCCTACCGAACTCATCATAATGTTTTACAAATACACTTGTAAGGTATGGGTATTTTTTGAAAATAAACACACTAATCTCGGCCACCATATGTGATCACCAACATATAGCATCCATTGTACTTTTGGGAGTCCTGTACTTGATGTCATAGTCGAATTTGGACTTGAGGAACTACATTCATCGAGTTTTTGGTGAATAACATTTGGTTCAGACTTGAGATACTTTAATGCATGGTTATTGGAGTGTATGATGCATCGCTGATATTCCCAAGAGCACTACGATGTATTGGAATGCTTGCACGGCCACGAATGTTTCTTTTTCACATACCGCGTTATTAAGCTCCGATGTACATGAATTTCTTGACATGTACATGACTGGTTTTCTTGCACCACTGTTGTATTGGAGTAAAACGGCTTCAACTGCTTGATTGGACACGTCGGTTGCCATGATGTAGTCCACTGTTGGACCTGCCAATTGTAGGATTGGTGCCAAGGTTAGAGGGTTTCTCAAATACGAGAATAATTATTGTTTTTCACCTCCCCAACTTCACTTGGTGGTTTAACAAGGAGATCGGAGAGAGGTGCCGATATGTGAGCATAGTCCTTTACATTAAGACAGTAATATTTGTACAGCCCCAAAAATACCTAGATAACCCAAACATTGCTAGACATCGGCCAATCAGCAACCGCTTCCACTTTCATTGGGTCCATCATGATTTGTCCGTGACTGATGATACGACCCCATGGCTCATTTAAACAGCAACCTAAGTCACACCTCACAAGTTTTTGGCTTAATTTTGGACATGTCCATCGTACTCCTTTGACATGTGAATGTACACAAGGATTTCATTGAGATATACAAAAACATAGCCCTTGAGGTACGGTAAAAAGTGTTTTTCATTGGCCACCATAAATGGTTTGCGATATTTGTGCCTCCAAATGACAACAGTGTACTAGCCGCAAAACTCCTCGATGCCCTTATCATACGTACGGATCCTATGATAGCGGTTGTAGGTTGATTTAAGTGAAGATTCTTGCTCCTCGCAGCTGGTCAGAAATTTCATCTGCTCACGAAAGGGGATAGAGGTTCTTGATGGTAATGTCATTCAATACCCCATAGTCCATCCACATCCACATCTTGTCAGTTTTGACAAAATTCGTCATGTACAATGAAGTTGATGGCCTGGTGAATACGTATCTGTGCATATTATCAAGCAATGTTCTCTTAGCTCGGTTAGCTCGTAGTTGCTGATAGATTCCTTTGACTATCAGTCTGTTGTCTGGCTTTTGGTCTATTTGATGATAGATGCTATGTTGCAGAGGTCATTGCTTGGTAGTTTGCTGGAAACAACCCCTTTGTAGCGGGAGGGCCGGTTCGGCCCTCCCTCCTCGCTGAAGTGAGGGGTGCTTGCGCACCACCCCTCACGTCAGCGAGGGCTGGCCGGCGGCCAGCACTTCGCTGGCCGCCGGCCAGCTCGCTGCCGGCTGGCTAGACGGCCGGCGGCCGGCCAGCCGCCAGCCGCCAATCACGGCCTCAGCCCGATCGACGGCTGATGGGCCATGAGGGCCTCGAGGGCGAGGCCTTGTGGCCTCGTGCCCTCGTCCCCGTTTGCCCTCCTCACAAGCAAGCGAGCAAGGACGAGGGAGGAGGATGAGGGACGAGAGGCGAGAGATCCTGGTGCAAAATCGCTAGCGTGCCTCGCACGCGACGATTTCGTGCCCGAACGTAAAAAACGTGAATCAGAGTTCATTTGTGGCGAACTTCGACATAAAGCAACAGAATAACTCGTGCGAATGCACGAGTTTGAGGTAAAAGCTCCGGTTTGGATCGCAAAACCAGGGGTAAGGCTAAAAACGGAAATGGGCCTCCGGAGACTCAAAATTTTCGAGTCTCCCTGCTATGGGTCGTTGACGACGATTGTCGCTTAGTCCTGTGGAGGGGGTAAACCCCTAACGCGGACTGAGAACTCCATTCTGCAAACTCTGACGACGACTTCAGAGTAGGAGCTGGAGACGTGACCCGTTATAGTGGTTCTCAGAGCCAGACGACCCCCGCGGCTACGTCGTATATAAAATGCCGCCAGCAGCTACAAGCAGTAACAGAAACACCAGAAGGGACTACGGCATTTATAATTCATGGGTTGAAGTGCCGTAAAGTGTGTTGGAGCACTAGAAAAAGGCTCTACTTGGGGGACCCTCTCTCTTCCAGCCTCGCCTCACTTTAAGGGGGATAGGAGGATTTTTGCGGGACGGGATGGGGAGTTCCCACCTCCAAAAGCCACCAAATCCTCCCCATGTACAAGACTCCTTCCTCCCTCCCTCATCCAAAAATCAGGGAAACTTCCTTTTCCAATATTAGGGACTCTCACGACCCGAGAGCACCCTTAGAAGAAGGAGGGTGTCACCTTGAAGGATTTTGACCGTACTCTAACGCCGCCGGCTCAAGAGAGACACCGCGCAAGAATGCAAGAGGGGTCAAGGAGCATGAAGAGAAGCCCAAAGAAGATAGGAAGACAAGAGGAAGAAAAGGAGGTAGAAGAAAGAGTGAAAGAGTTGCTAGGAATTTTTAAAATTTCTCCTTAGGCTTCTTGCTCTTGTTTTGCGAGCGACACTCACATCCCTCGTCATTTCCTGTCTTAGAAGTTTCTGTTTTCCTAGGTTCTAGTCACTACCATTTGCCATGAGTCACGGCTTAGGAAGACTAGTTTCCAAAATCCACGCCCTTGTGCTGACGTGGCGGTCAAGGAAAATAGAAATTAGATTTATAATTGCCTCACCAATCGTGTAAGCAAAGAGGCTGTGAGAGGCAATCCCTCCTCGAAGTCGTGGGGTGATCCCTACAGCGGATTTCATGTGCTAGTTGCACGGGCGACGAGATTGAAAGTGCCGGACCGTGGAAGACCAACAAGGGCAAGTTGGTGACGGCCTAACCACACGTCCTCGGCGGACTCCAAAATTTGAGAGCCATCGCTGTGAGCACGGTTGCCAAACCAAAGGCAACCGTATCACTGAAGGCAACTGGTGCCAACCTCGACAACACTGAGAAGCATGCGGAAGCAAAAAGTGCTCGACCAGCACGTTGACATGCACGTGGGCGATCCCACGCAACAGATGACGTGCTTGAGAAGGACCACTCGGGCATGGACCCGACAAAGAGCACGACGCTGACGATGGCAAAGGCGACGATGAACCTCATCATTGGCATCATCGTATGGCAAATGTTAGCCGATCACTCGAGAAGGGCAAGGCGCTCGCTGCATCGCCTGAAGCTGCCGACAGCAATGAGGCTTCCGATAGCAGCAAAGGCAGCGAAAGCAGCCATGCGAGAAGTTCTTGTGATAACGAGCCGGACGACGTCGCCGCGAAGGTAAATCGCGATGACCGCCAAAGGCTAACTGAGCTGGCTGCCGTGGCGGCGGCCTGACTCAAGATCACCACCAACGGTGGAGGGGCGGCACCACTAGGAGGAGTGGGGGTGGACCCTCCTTCCTACGATGTGGCCGGGATGGGACAGACCAACGCCCACTCGAGCGTCGTCGCTGACGACAGCCTCCTCTGGAAGGTGGGACTCCTTGGAGGTGTGTATGTGAACCGTACCCTCTTGTGGTGGATAAAGGTACACGGACAACTTGAGGTCCTAGAGGCTATCGCCGATGCTCTGACGACATCAGAGCTCAAGTTCGAATTCGCCAACCTGCTGGCCCACGTTGGGCACAGCATCATGGACCTTGATCGTGATCGCCAGCTGTAGCTCCTGGCCGCCTATGAGGCAAGCCGCTGATGCAACGACCTCAACAAGGTGTTGCAGAGCGTGACCCAGGTACGGATGCAATAGTAAGCGCAGCGCGCCGCAGCTGCTGATGCCACTATTGGTGGCAGCGACGACTTGCATACCTCGACGCCTTTGAGGCCGGTCATGAACACGTCCTTCCTCCACAATGTGGAGATCTTCCAGAAGGACGTGAAGCTGACCGACTGGCTGAATCGTATGGAACATGTTCTACGTGTCCACAAGGGTCCACTCAGCCAATGGGCGACCTTGCCACGATGCGGCTTGAAGACAAGCTCTTCAAGTATGTGGTCAAGGAGTGGACTGTAGAGCAGCCAAACCTCGAGTGGCAGTCCATCCCGTGGGAGTTCTTCTGCGCGATTATGCATAAGAAGTACACCAAGCGTGAGGAGGCATAGTGCACCTTCCACAAAATCAAGGACTTTAGGCAGTTGGGTGGCTCGCTCGAAGCTTACTTGAGCGAGTTCACCGCACTCATGGAGGAAGCCAAAGGCTTCACCGAGGGTGATGGAAATGAGACCTTCAAGTACCCGGAGTGCATGCTCTTGGAGTACTTGCGTGACGGTCTTGCGAGTAAGAAGCTGAAGGACAAGACCACCACAACGACAACCGACCAGGCTTGGACAAGCTGGAGGGCATTGCGGGACTACATGAGTGAGATGTATTCGGCGAACCCAAAGCACTACTCGGACGTACGGCCAAACGTGCATGCACAGCAAGGTCGCGACATGCGCATGGACGCTGCAGGGGCTAGAGGAGCAGCCGGGCAGCGGGTCGGGACCAAGAAAAAGCAGCCTGCAAATCCTCCAGTCAAGAAGACTGGCGGGTACAAGACCCCAAAACACAAACACAGCCACGACAATGATGAGCTGCAAGCGGTGCGTGAGCGTTGCAACACAATATTCCGCGATGGAATCTGCTACAACTATATGTAGCCTGGCCACTTTAGGGCTTAGTGCCCTGAGGTTGCTGGTGGTGGACAAGAGCCTGCGGCGTTACCACAGCAGTAACACCTTGTGGAGAGGGTGCAGTAGGAGGCCGCGGACATGGCCGTGGACAGGGCCACAGTCGTGGCAATGGGCCCGGCCGTGGTAGCGGACAAGGTCATGGACGGATTTTCCCCACCCCCGAGTGATGTTAGTGGGGACCTCTCAGGGGTAAAATGGATCACGGGTGTGGGTTCATGTTTTTAGACAAGGATGTTAAACAATTTGAGTTTTTTACTAGTTCAATTTTCTCTGTAGTTTTCTCCCCTCTCATTGAACCTCATTCTACATTTGCTGATCCACATTATCCACTAAATCTCGCGTCATTGGATGAGATGCATGACCAAACCTACTTAGTGGTGGCGACATCGACCACTGTACAAGAATTGTGTAGCACACTGATTGAAGTAAACAGACTCAAAGCGATGAGTTCAATCACGGCCGCGGTACCTTTAGTCAACGATTTTGACCCAGTGAATTTAAAAGACTGGAAGGTGCTAGCCAAATTCACATGTGCCCACAAGATGTGGACTCGAGTATGTGAAACATGGGAGTTATGGCGTCCGCCATCAAGATTTTGTGTTTATCAAAAACTCGGCTTGATATCGTTGAGCCTGTTAAATCGGAAGAGTGGAGGCAACATGATGATGTAGTTAAAAGAAAACCTAGTTGGTGCTCCAATAAACGTACTTGCTCATCCTAGAGGAGATGACTCCTTTGTTAGCCTTGGCTTTACGCGACAGGTTGGCTTGAAGTACGAGCCATTGAATGGCGCAGTTGTCGTCGGTGACAACCGTATGGTATCCGTGATCGGTACTTGTCAAACAAAAATATGTATTCAAGGGCACACACAGAGTGTCACATTGAAGGTACTCAACCTTCTTCACCCGTTTGACATGGTGCTAGGCAATCCCTTGCTCCGTGAAAACAAGGCTCTAATGTGCTTTGAATCAAAGCGTTTGATCCTCCGAAAAGGACAACATCGCTTTACATTGATTCCGAGTACTGAATTGTTGCCGACCCGACTCAAAGTCCATGCCAGCATGTCTGTGATGCAA
Organism: Penium margaritaceum; assembly: GCA_023375785.1. Lineage (NCBI taxonomy): Eukaryota > Viridiplantae > Streptophyta > Zygnematophyceae > Desmidiales > Peniaceae > Penium > Penium margaritaceum. The sequence continues at coordinate 272,157 of SZWC01001356.1, forward strand.
GTAAAGAGACTTATTCGACAAGGTTGTCCATACGTTTTGGCTCAGCTGTAGAAAGTGGAGGACGACATGAAGGAAGAGATCAAATCTTTATTGGCGGAGTTCTTGGATGTATTCCAAGACCCACCGGCTTGGCTTCTACCAGAAAGACACATGGGCGACACGATTCTGATGCAACCGGAGACGGCTCCTCCATTTAGACCCATGTACCGCCTTAGTCCAACAGAACGGTGAGTAGCCAAACGCCAAATCAAATAGTACCTTGCAAAATGATGAATTGAGCCAAATAGCTCGCCGTACGGTGTGCTCATCAATTTTTTCAACAAAACAGACAGTGGTTTACGCATGTGCGTGGATTACTGAGTCTTGAACAAGCTGACGGTGAAAGATCGATTCCCCTTATCGTGGATTGAGGACCTTGTTCACCAAATCCAAGGGACAAAGGTATGTTCTTCCTTAGATTTGTCCCAAGTGTACCATAAAATCCGCATCACGGAAGATGGTATTCCCAAAGTTGCGTTTCAAACGCACATGGGACAGTATCAGTTCTGGGTGTTATGCTACGGGCTGAAGAACACCCCAACAACCTTCCAAGGAGAAATGAACTAAACGTTCGCCAAGCAACTCGGTCAGTTTATCTTGGTTTACCTGGACAATATCTTGGTTTTCTCCAAATCAATGGAAGAGCACATAGAACATCTGCGCAAAGTCCGCGTAATCCTTCAAGAACAGAAGTTCTATGCAAAAGTGAGCAAGTGCAAGCTTGCACAAGATGAGATTGAATACCTTAGACACATCGTTGGCAAGGACGGCATCCGTGTCGATCCACAAAAGGTCCAATCCGTTGTAGACTGGCCACGCCCAAAAAATGTTGGGCAGATCCAGTCTTTCCTCGGTCCTGCAAATAACTTTCGACAGTTTATGCAAGGGTATTCGACCCTGGTAGCACCACTAACCAGGCTCACGCGAAAAGACGTGCACTAAGAATGGACATCTGATTGTGAGAACGTTTTTCTCAAAGTCAAAGAGCTTCTATCCACAGCTTCCGTCATAGCTCTTCCGCATCCATCGCAACCGTGGGAGGTTCAATGTGATGCGTCGGTAGTAGGACTTGGAACCGTCCTCATGCAGACCGGTCATTCAGTTGCGTATGAGAGCTGGAAGCTCATCCCCGCGGTAACGCGGTACACAACTAGGGATTAAGAGCTCCTTGTGGTAGTACACGCTTTCAAGATGCGGTATTTCTACCTTGTAGGTGTTGAAGGGGGTGTAACGGTTGTGACCGACCATAACCCACCGGTGTTTTTCCAAACACAACCAAACCTGTAAAGACAACAAGCGCGTTGGAGCGAATACCTGAGCTGATTCTTTTTCACATGGAAATATCGGCCAAGACGCATCAATTTGGCCGGTCCACTAAGCCAAAAATCTCTGGAAATTAAAGTAACCACCGATTTCGGTGTGTGTTTTATGGCCATTGCAACAACAATAATACAAAAACCAGATCCATCTGTACCTCTGCGGCAACCACCATGAGAGATTATCCATTACAACGGTTTTGTAAACAAGATCTGAATGGGATACTGTGTGTACTATTGGTTTCAAGACTCTCAAAATGTGGACAAGTACGGATTGGTGGAGGCCATAGGAATATTTTGGCACAAAGAACAACTTGTTGTTCCAAACTCGGGAGATCTTCGAGCAAACATTATCTCCCAGTTTCACGACCCGCCAGTCGCAGGTTATGTGGGACCTCAAAAGACCGGATAGGCACTCTCGGACCACTTTTGGTGGCCAAGATGGAGTGTTGATGTCCGTGAGTATTGTGTGACATGCGACCCATGTCTTCAAAATAAGGTTAGTAACAAGAAGCCTGTTGGACTACTCTAACAGCTTCCCATTCATGGGACTCCATGGAAGTGCGTGAGCATGGACTTCATTACTCGTCTTCTCGACACGGCCCGTGGCCACGATGCAATACTAGTGGTTGTGGATCTTCTGACAAAGATGACACACTTCATTCCTACAACCACTGATGTGAACACAAAGGAGACCACTCGACTCTTCTTTGAGGATGTCGTAAAATACCACTGCTTGCCGTTGTGCATTATCTCCGATCGAGATCAAAATTTTGCTAGTAAGTTTTGGCAAACGATGCACGAGTACTTCGGTAGCGATTTGCAGATTTCGATAGCATTTCACCCTCAAACTGACGGACAAGCTGGACGCATGAACTGCACTCTGGAACAAATACTTTGCATGTATGTGGACTCTGCCATGAATAACTGGAAAGAATTCCTAGCACTAGCAGAGTTTGCAGTGAAGGTCTCGGTGAACGAGTCTACACAGTTCACACCGTTTGTGTTTAACAGTAGTCAGCATCCAGTGGTACCATCTTCATTGGTAAAGAGTGGGAGTACAGGAGGACATGTTCCTTCTGCTCAAGCCTTTGCCAAGTGCATAGACTCCTTGTTACAAGAGGCGAAGGATCACCTTTAAGCTACTCGACAACGACAAAAGGAATATGCCGACAAAAGTTGCCGTGAGGTCTCGTTTAGCATCGGTGACAAAGTGTTGCTTAGCACTAAGAATCTTCGGCTGAAGTCGCCAAGGGCGCGAAAAATTCTACCGAAGTGGATTTGGCCATTTTCCATCGTTGTACGCATCGGGCCAGTGGCATACCGATTGCTGCTCCCGTCGAGTATGAAGATACATGACGTGTTTCATGTGAGCCTGTTGGCTCCATACACGGCAGATGGAACCATCTAGCCACCACCGGTAGTCCTTACTATCGATGGCTAATACGATGTTCTTCACCTGCTCCAACACCGAGAGCGCACTCTCCGGTCGCGGGTTGTTAGGGAATACCTCGTTCATTGGGCCAGGTGTGGACCTGAACATAACTCATAGGAGCCCGAATCTCGGTTGCCCAAAGGGGTGGTCAACGAGCATTTGATCGAGCTGGCAGCTCGCACGGATCGACGCATGTTAGGAGGGTACCACCTAAACGCGGAAAAAGTGAACAACATTCCTGCAGGGCGGCAATCATGGACTACAACCATACGAGGTTGGGGAAGCTCAACATGGTTGTGGCGTGGACGCTCCATCCTAAAAGGGGGAGGCCACTAGCCGTGCAAACTGACAAGCTGCAACTTAGGTCCAAGTGCCATGCACATGTTCATGTTTAGCTGGTGATTGAAATGATTAATTTTCCTTCACAATGTTGATTACTAACTATTTGACAATCCTACTTATTGTTCATGAACGGAGATGGTTCATAATAAGTGGGGAGGAATGTAGCGTGAGGTCCGGTTTAGCCCTCCCTCCTTGCTGAAGCAAGGGGTGGTTGCGCACCACCCCTGTGTCAGCGAGGGCTGGCTGGCGGCCAGCACTTCTCTGGCCGCCGGCCAGCTCGTTGCCGGCCGGCTGGACGGCCGGCGGCCGGCCAAGTGACCGGCAGGCCACTAGCCGTCTAGCCACCAGCCGCCGATCGCGGCCTCAGCCCGATCAATGGCTGGTGGCCCACGAGGGCCTCGAGGGTGAAGCCTCGTGGCCTCGTGTCCACGCCCCCATTCGCCCTCCTTGCAAGAGAGCGAGCGAGGACGAGGGGGGGGGACGAGGGACGAGAGGTGAGAGATCCTGGTGCGAAATTGCTAGCGTGTCTCGCACGCGGCGATTTTGTACTAGAACGTAAAAAACGTGAATTGAAGTTCGTTTCTGACGAAATTCAACATAAAGTAATCGAATATCTCGTGTGAACGCTCAAGTTCGAGGTAAAAACCCTTGGGTTGGGTCCCAAAACCAGGGGTAAGGCTAGAAACGAAAAATGGACCTTCAGAGACTCGAAATATTCGAGTCTCCCTACTCTGGGTCGTTGATGACGATTGCCCCTCGGTCCTGCGAAGAGGGTAAACACCTGACGCGGACTAAGAACGTCATTTTGCAAACTCCGATGATGACTTCAGAGCAGGAGCTAGAGACTCGACCCGTTACACCCTTGAAACTCCTCAATAATCGGTTAAAAATCCTCTAAATTAGCTAGAATTCTATTGTGCATGAAGGCATACACGGTTTTTTGATGGCTTCTGCCACTACAATCTCCCATCTGCACGTGGACTAGCTATGCTTGAGTTTTTCCTCATAGGTACCGCTTGGCCATATCCATAGATGTTTTCTATGTGATTTGGGCTTATGCTTTTGCAACTTGGAAAGTAGGACGCAATCTCTGACAGTGAAACATTTTTTAGTGGCAACAATCCATAGCTCCTCTTGTCATTGCTTGGGCCTTTCTGATAAACCTTTAAATCTTAGTTCTAATCCCATGAAACTGATTGTTGAACATCTACGGATAGTAGTTTTGTGGACATGTAGTGTACGGCCGGATCAACTGGAAAAAAAAACCGTAACAACATCCAATAGTACTTCATTAATGCCTAATATATATGATTTTTTTTAATTCTATGGAGCCAAAAGTGCACACATCATGTTGGTCCACATTGTGGTGGCAACCCAATTTATGCATGTTACACGGTGGTTGTGTTTACCGTGTCTAGGACTTGTGCACTCCTACGATCACCTTCACACTGGCCACATTGCTCAAAATAGCCTTTGCAGCCAAATACTTATGTAGTTTAGTGACTTGGCTTCTTCACGATAACTTAAAATACCTATGTTATGTCGTGCAACGGAGTCTTCTGGGTGAGTTTTGTAATTTTTCTTGTACTTTTGGGTGGTCCTGACTTGACTTGGCCTATCCGAGTTCCAAAGTTCCTGATAACAGACAAATCAAGAACTGTGTCATCCATTTTTGTAGCATACCAACGACCTTTTCTTGCCAACTACCAAGCCTCGCACGCAAGGCTCGTGTAGCCAGCCTTACCAGTAAGAGGGATATCATGCCAAACAAAGGCACTGGCACTGTTGTCATTGTGGTTACGATGGATCTTTGCATTTACTATGGCATACAATTGACCGTTCGAGGTGAAAGGATTTGCAAGCTGCTTGTAGTGACCTTGACATGGTATGAGGGCAGTCTTGCAACTTGGAAACAAACTAACAATGATATAGTTGTAAGAAAGGGAGGCATTCAGTAAGGCGCCTCCTTTAGACAATGGTGTGGGAGGCCACCACAAATGGGACTGCATACGAATCCCAGAGATCGTGGAAACTGTCCACGAATCCGGATCCAGATCCGAATCTGCAATTCTGGATCAAGGATTTAGGATCCGCCTTGAACCTCCGGATCTTGATCCAGACCTAGGAGGGAGTGGGTAGGGGAGGGGGGGAGGGGGGGGGGGGGGCTAAAAA